>VWZZ01008136.1:400173-449598 GCA_013399095.1 Psophia crepitans | reverse complement strand
TCCCGCTCCCCTCAGGGCCCGAGCGGCCCCGAGCGAGCGGCGGGCGCTGGGGCGGCTCTTCCCCCGCCGTTCGGGTCGCGGTGAGCAGGTGAAAGTCGCGGAGGGATGGGGGCTCACCTTTTGGGAAGGATCCCGGCCGCTCATCCCTGGTGTGCGAGCCCTGTGAGGAACGGTCTGCTTCTGTCGTTCAGGGACATCTCTGTTTGCTTGCTGAGGTGATTCTGCTCGCTCTCAGGGATGTTTCCTCTCTTAGTGGTGTCCTTAGGCCTCTGCCTTACCAGAAAACCCTGTAAAATAGAATAAAGAGCAAAACCTGATGCTGTTCTGAGCACAAGGAACAAGATGTAGCTCAGCTGGCTGAAAACACAAAAATTGAGGGGAAATTCTTTTTCGCGTTGACATTCAGCCTGCTCTTCTGGGCGATAAACAGAAATACTGACATTTCAGAAGTATTCGGCTTGTGCTTGCGTTTAATTTGTTGGCAAGGCAAAGCCTAGGAAATTAGTGAGGCAGCAGCGGTGCCGCGGAGGAAGCCCTGGTGCTGCGGGGCTGGGAGCAGCCGGGGAAGGGATGGCACTGGGGACAGCACAGCGCTGATTTCTGTGCTGTGACTGTAAGCTGTAAATAGGTCCAGCTTCCCGTGATCGCGTTTAGGCAGTTCCCTGTAACCTACCGACCAACCTTACATTAAACCGTAGTTTCAGAGGAGGATCTATTAGGAAGGAAACCTTTGCACATTAACATAGGTAATATGTAGTGCAGGTGGAACTAGCACACGCCTGTCTGCATTTGATCGTGCCCCATAGTTGCTGAAGTAGACTTAAACGGTGAGAGGAGTAAGTGCTTTCCATGCCTTACCTCTTCTCTTTCAGTAGGGCTAGGGATTCGTGTTACTCAAGTAAGACTACTCAAGAAACATTGGTACTGATGGAAGAAATAGTCTTTTATTTCAGACATGGACTTATCTGGCTCAGTTTCTCCATCCTGTGTTAAATTTCTTATGTAATCTTTTTGGTTCTTTGCTACCTCATCAAGTCCTTCTGTTCCTTGTTTTTGTCTGTTGAAGTCTTTCAAAGAGAGGCTGTGAGCTATGCTTGTTAGTGTGTGAGAGGATCTTTGTGCTGCGAAGGTGAGACCATAGGAGATACACCACATATCAAAAATGCAACAAGACCCTTTCTTCTTTTAATTTAGATCATTGTTGGAAATATAATGGAACTGAGGCACGCCAGCAATGCATCTTCACTCAACGAGATCCCTGTTACCACTGGATATGAAGTGTGAGGTATTTTTGTAGGGCTTGGTATGAACTGTGATCTAGATTTGCAAAGCCATCAGTTTTGGTTAGACTAAATTAATTGTTTGATAGAATTTTTCTCTGAAGTGCCAAGGCCATGATGGCTGAGAAGAATGAATAGCATCACGTCCTCAAACTGTTTTGAACCAAAAAAAATATTTTAGCAATAGGTTATTTGACTGATCTGAGACTCTGTGCCATTAAGCTCTTGTCTGGGGAAGGAAGAGTGGCCAGCAGCAGGCCGGAGCTGTGTAACGCCAGCTCAGACAGAAGCACTACAGCCTGGTGCAGAGACATCAGTCTGTGTCTGCACTGTCAGCCAAGCCTCTACTCATTAAACACTGACTTATGTATAAACCAGCAAAGGCTTCAGCTGAGATCTGTAGAGCTGGGGGAATCTTGAGGCGAGAGGTTTAAATCTTAGCACAGAACCAATCTCTCCTTCCTGCAGCCTGCAGCTCAGTCGGTGAGGACAGGAAATGTGTGGGTGAACTTGGGATATTAGGAAGACAAACCTCAGGGAAATTTCAAATGGATGCAAATCTTTAAAATTAGGAATTCTGTCTAGTTAGCACTCGCTGAAGATGTTTATCATGTATGATGACCTGTTTTTCTGAGTGGACAGTGTGCCCAGATGTAATTAAGATATGGTGAAAGTTTATTGTATAAGTGTGCTGGAATTTTGGTTTGGCTTTGCAATAAAGGAATCCCACTGAGTCATGGTTACCAAATGGATTCATGGAGGATACAGGTCTCTTCTGCAGAGCTAACACAAATGCAAGGAACTGAAATTAATTTCTTTCCTAGTCCAGTCAAAAGCAGCTGCATCGTAAATAAGGCTGTGGCTTGATGACACGAAGCCTTTGCTGTATTACTGGTTCCTACCTGCTCCATATTCTGGCCCTCGTAACACAGCACACCAACCCTTAGCTGTGTCTGCAGCTCTTTGGCTGAACTGTGAACTAGATCAGGATGCTGATCTATCTGAAAAATAAATCAGGTGAAAATATCTACAAATATATTTCATTTTAAATATATAAACATATTTAAAATATTTAAAATAGATGCATGTATTTTTTAAGCCAGATAGATGAATTCCCCAGTCTAGTTTATGATTCAGAGTTTATGGATGGATGATGTTCTTCCTACTAGTAGAGAAGCGAGCAGTTAAAAGAGCAAAGTGGCTAAATACGAAACTGATTCTGATGACAAAGGATCCCAAACCACAGCTGAATATTCAGTCTGCGAAGCGTAAATGGATTGCTCCACTGGATTGTTGTCCTAGCAGTTAATGTGTTTTGTTAATATGAATAGCAGCTCATGCAGTTTTGGATGTAAACATTTTGCCTGAAAAACATCGCAGTATTTGGGAGAGAAATAGTTTCTCGGGTAACACTCAAATTGTAGCTTTGGTTAACCTTATGTTGACAAGAGCCTCAGTCTGCTGTCTCTTCACTGGCACTTCTTGGAAACCCCATAATCTGTTGATCTTCACTCCCTATTGATATTGAAACACCAAGGTTCTGCAGAACTTCAGGACTTTTTATTTCCTAGCAGTTCTGCTAAATTACTTGTGTCACTGTTGATAACCGAGAAGACTTTCTATGAAAACATACAGTAATCTCAGTTTGAGCTTTTATCTGCTCTAACTGCTGATAATTTCCTGCATGTGATGGTATAATTTGTACAGTAACTGCTATGTGGAGAAAGGTTATGGGTCACATAGCTGTGCAATGCACGTGTCAGAATTGAAATGCCACTTTCTGACAAATGGAATTACATATATCAACTAAATGTACTTGCATGTTTACAGAATATTAATTTTTTTTGATTTCACATGAAGATTTAGACTGCTTTTTTTTGTAAAATCTGGGGGAGAAATAGAAAACCATAAGCAAACAGTAGGAAAAATAACACTAGGAAAATTGAATGGGGAAGCAACACCACACCATGCAAAGGTTTACAGATTAGTTTAATCCCATTAATGTTGCATAAAACTTGGTAAATATGTGTGTTTCTGTTGTCCTGTTGTGGGAAGGTGCAAAGAGTATATGACTGCACAGTATTAATTTGGGACTCAACTTTGATGTTTCATCACAAACAAACCTGAATTCCCAACCCACACACAAGAATGTAAACACAATTAAAAAAAAAAAACACAACACAAACAGGGAGGGAGAGTCATCCCAGGAATTCATGATTAAATGGCCTGGAATCTCCCTTTTGTGGAAAGCAGAGCAATGGAAGTGCGTGTGCATGAAGACACAGTGGGTTCTGGTGAATCCAAGGCCCTAAGCGGATTGTTTGGATTCATTCTGCCAGATTCTATAATACATTTGTTCCTTTTGCTGTATTTTGTTACGTTTGCTGCAAATTATTGCTACATATGCATGGCATACCGTATATTTATAGGAAGTAGTTGGAGTCCCATTGTTGGAAATTTATAAATGAGAGCAAACAGGCTATTAAGAAACATGGCGTAAGAATCTCATATGTGTTAGTAATGACTTAGGACTATTTTACATCATCTTTCCTTGTGGTGTTTTATTAACAGTGGTCACTTATTAACAGTGTTGGAGTACTTTATATTATGGATCTGTAGAATGTTTTCATTATAAGTAAATGTTGATTCTCTGCTTATAGAAAAGTGTGTGCTGGCAGATATAAAGAGGACATCCGGCTTTTCTTAGGAGGGGAATAACCCACCTGGCTTTTTACAGTGGAGCAGATACAATAATATAAGAAAAAAAATTAAGCTACATGAAGCAAGTAGCTTTCCTGATTTGTTGTTATGAATAATATTGATGGCTAATTTGTGATTTTTAAATGATACCGTTTAAGTGTTGCAGCTGCTTTATAACCAATACAGATTTCTTGTTATCACAATGCTTCTGTTGCACTTAAAATGAGGCTTCAGAAATAAAACACCAATCAAGAAAGATGTTGTAGCAATAGATAAAATAACATTTCCTTAGGCCAATTTCAGGTCCCACTGAACTTTCTGTATTTTACAGGATAGGATGTGTTTTTTTGTGATGCTGAGACTAACTGCCTTGACTCCCCTCCCTTATTAACTTCAAGTTTCTAGCAATTATTTTTATAAAGTAAATATGATGTTCAATTTACTTTATAGCCCATAATTGCAACACTGTTCTCTTAGTTAAAACCAATAACAGATACTAAGTAGACTTGGTCCATTTCAGAAATATTATCTGTCTAATTTTGTGCCTGGGAGGTACTGCTCCTCTCTGATATAGAGTATTAGCTAAATTGTGTATTTCTTCAGGGTTTAGAAGTTTACCTCTAACCACTTATGTTCTGTTAACTGTTTGAAAACAAATGCTGACTTTCTGCTGTCCGTGTTTATGAACACTGCTTCTTGGACAGCTGGGTCACAGGAAAAGGCTGCGTATGTCAAGGGGTACTATCCTGTCCCTAACAGGAAACTCTTCCCCTTAAAGACTGCTGCAGCTTGCTGCAGTCTTCCTGGAGAAGCAGGAGTCACAGGAAGTGCGCAGCACTACTCCTAGTGTACGTAAACTCCCTGCCACAAGGGTTTAGTAGCAGCAGTAATGGGTATGTCTGGGTTGTGGAATATAGAGCAGCATGGTGTGGTATTTCTGGAGTATGTTCAGGTCTTGTCCATTAATTATTTCAATGTAATAGAGCACCTTTATCTCTCCACTATATAAAATACTCAGTAGATATGAGTTTGGGGATTTTAATCACGTTTCATTTTGAATTGTCTGCTAGTGGAGGATCTTTGGATAACCACAGGGCCAGTCCCTTTCCAGTCTTATGAGGTGTGCTGTTTGCTTCAGCAAGGTTACTTCTAGAATAGTTTGTATTCTGCTCGGCCGTACGATGTTCTTTGTTAGGAAGACATCTGCGTTTGGAAAACTAAACCAGAGATCCCCTTGGTGCATGCCACCAAAGCATCTTTTGAATATTTTTCAAGAGCAGTATCTTTCAAGGTGTCTGGTTTTGATTGTGCTTCATCCAGCCACACAGCTGCAACCTACACCTGGATTCAAGAAATGACTGCATCAAGTCCCCCATGTCAGACTAACTGTCATCGGTGGGCCAATGTACTTTGATAGCTATGCAAAGAATGTTAAAGAACAAAAATTATCCTAAAACTCATAAAAACTGGCAGGTTACATTCATCAGTTCTGTACCAACAGCTCGCTGCAAACCATTAATCACAGCAGGTGCCAAAGCAACTTAAATATCTATGTAGAAAATAACTCCATAAGGATTGCTGCATTGTTGCCTGATTTGCACCCACTTCTGGAATGGAAGATGAGACTCAGTGTCCACCTATTTAATAGTATATAGCACCTTCCTACAAGAGAGTGAAGAAGCATCTCAGCATCAGGATGTCAGAGAGGCAAACTGTACAGAGATACCTGGGAATTTCTTTTCTCCCCAGAGATTTTAATTACTAATATTTCCCTAGAATACCTTTGGTAGTTACAACAATCAATTTTTAATAACAGCAATACATCCAAAAGGATTAAAAAAAAGAATGTGGGATGGCTGCAAGTCTCATCAAGATCTAACACAGATCTGGACCCATACTAGTTAAACATACTTGTTTTTCAAAACTCTGTTCAGGCAAAGTGACATATTTCTAGTGAGACTGTTCAGTCTACACCAAGAAAAAGACATGTCCTGAGGAAAAACAAGATCCATCCAAAGTAATTGCTATGTGCTGCAGCTGGAGCTCTGTTTCCAGAAAATAGCTAGATATAAACATTCCTAACTGGATGGGTGGGAAGCCAAGACTGCCTTGCAGCAAAGATACCCACTAAATAGGATTACCTATTAACAAGCTAATCCACAAGAGTTCATCCTGCCATGGCACTGAGAAAGAGATCAGAGAAATAAGCAATATAAGTGCTTACAGTACAATTATACCATTAATCGGACTTTACTGCAAATGCCATTGTGGCATCTGGTATGAGTTACCTCTCGCATTCCTAGACCAAGCTCCTCCATATCTAAATCGTCAGGTTACATTTGTTTAGCTGACAGTTAGGAACTCTGCAGACCCTCCCAGGGCACCCGCAGCTCTAGCCGTTTTCTTCTGTGTGTTGCAGTGCCACTGGAGATAATGTGAGAAGGAGAGCTATGGTCAGCACGCACAGTTTCAGTGATTGTGTCCCAGATGCTAGCTTGGAAAGGACACCGCAACCCTGACTATAGCGCTTTCCATAATCTTTGTATTTGTAGATCACTTCTTGGTTCTTAGGGAATGCTAGAATAGAAATCTAAAGTTTCACAACAGTAATACAGATGTGAAAATAGTATAAACCTTTCCTAGAAATACTTTATTTTTAAAAATAAATCTACCACAACTTGGAACTGTTACCAAGCTGGTTTTTGGCAGACCCAGTTGTTAAGTCCTACATCCTTCTGTACCATGTATGTTAGGCTCTTTTCTGGAGAAATGCAATTCTGCAGAGTTGTCATATTAAATTCTGGACTAAATGCCTCAGATTTTCTGGGAGTTTTCATGGGTGTAGTACATGAGTTTCCTGACCATAATCATGTGTGTTTGCAGTAATGGAAGTCCTCTGCTGTGCTTCCCCATTAAGCTGAATTCTGATGCAAGCAATGGTGGTAAGCTCAGTAAAAATAAGGTACTTCCATTTGACACAGGATATACCAATATTAATTCTCTTTCAGCCAGTTGTCTCCCTGAACACTCAAGTCATGATTTGCAGAAACCAGCATTTTTGTGTTTCTGCACACAAGAATATTGACCAGTAGGTTTATCTCGTCAGACAGTGTAAGCAGCCCTGAGAGACTGTTCTGACCAGTTTTAGCAGCCTGCCTTGAATTTAAGCTATGCATGACTTAGGAAGAAGGACCTTGTTAAATACATTCCAGTGTTAGGTTGACATATGAAAACACACATCTTCCATAGAAGTTAGAAAAAAGCTACTAAGTCAGTTTTTTTTACCATGAATAATTTGCTTGGCTTAAGTTATTAAAACTCTGCAGTCCGAAGATAATAAAAGAGTTTTGGGTAAGGCAAGACTCCTTCCAGTTCAGTCACCCATACTTGTATGAGCTTCAAAATCCTGAAAGGAGTACAAATATTTTTACCAGAAAAATGAAGGAATCTGACTTTGATATGAAGCAGTTACTTTACAAAATAGAATACATCTGTGACTGCAGTCAGATATTTTAAATAGACCTTCATGGGAAGAGATTTCATTTGTGTTTTGACCACCGTGTTCTTATGATGGACCTAACTCTGAAAGGAGGCTGCTCCGTGCCAATTGATGATATCAGTCCTTCTCTCCTCAATTAGATTAATTAGTGCACACGGTAAGAAACACCTTGCTGCCTGTACTCAAGAAATACCTTTAATAATCATTTTAGTAAAAAGTCAAGAGACATCAGGTGAAATAGAACACAGATCTATCATGTAACACTTGTTGAAGTACATACCTCTTACCCAAATTAAAACTGCTCCTTCGGTCATAGCCCACTGACATTCACTTTTGTTTGAAATCTGGAGAGTTGCTCTCAATTTGTAAGAAATGCAATAGTTACACTGTTGGTCCTCCTCAGAGAAGATGTATTTAAGAACCAGCTACTCTGGGAATATTGTCTGGTATATATCCTATTGTGATTTCTGACATGAAGGGAATTGATAACGAATCTATTCAACCATCAATACCAGAAATGAGCACTCACTTCTAATACTTTCCTTTTTACATATTTCAGAAGATTTAATGGCCAAAGTAATGTTCCTTGTATGTTAAAAAAAAAACAACAAGAAAGCCAAACCTATAAATGCTGCATCCCTGCTTAAGTGACTGACATACAAATTATTAATCTGTATACCAGGGTTTAGCTAGTTAAGAAGAATTTCTTCAACTGTAGGACTGAAATATATTTCAAAAAATGAATTACCAGAAACAATATTTTCAAGGGACAGCTCCATCTCATGGATACAGCAATTGTCTCTTGTGGTTGAAGATGCTTTTCATTCGGTTTTGCACTTCGCATGACATCTTTTGATTTCTGGTCTAACTACACTCCTCATCTTCCGTGTCTGTTCTCCTCTGCTGATAAGTCCACTTTGCCTTTTTTACTCATAATGGTCCTTCTTAATTTCTTTTTACCTAATCATCAAAAAACAGTTTGCAGATGTTAAGTTGCAGCTTTCCCTCCTGGCAGTCTCCCAGTTTACCAGTTTATTTGTATTACCAATTTGGAAACTGAGGCACGTAGAAGTTTAACCACTATAGCACTACAAAGAACGTGGTGGAAGCTAGGGTCTCACGGAGAATAAGCCCTGCTCAAAGCCCAGGTTTTGTAGTGGTGTCACTGTTTCAGCAGAAAGATTTGTGGGAGTTTTTTCGTATCAATGCGTGCAAGCGTACATAGGTGAAGTGTGCTTATATGCTGTTATTTTCCAGTCCTGTATTGGCATGAGCACGTATACACTGATGATATTACACTTGGACTTGTATTCCCTTAGCTGTAAAATTTTTTAACAAGTATGTTTATGGTAGTTTCATCAATCTAGTTGTTTTGTAATAGTTATGACCTTGTGCTTGTCCTAGAAGACTGAGGCTTAAAGAGCAGCTTTTTGGAAACAGCCTATAAATCACTGTCTTTGGCAACATTTTCAAAGTTTGATCTATGTTCTTTTTCTTGCTACATTACTCACAGCTGCACCTAATGAAGCTCTTTAGTAACAGGAGAGTGGTAGGCAGCTCTGGGCAGTCTTTCATTCACTTCAGTACTTTGCTTATTCTTGAAGGTCCCCTGCTGTCCTCCAGTGCCATGCCTCCAGCCTTCAGGAGCATTACAGTGCTCACCGGCACTGGGATGTTCAAAGTGTGAGTACCCTCTGCTGGCATTTTTTTGTATTGGGCTCTGTCCTATAGCTCTTCTGTCTGGTTGTGTTAATGCGTAGTACATTACCCAGTTATCCTTATCTCCATATATTCGTTCTGGAAATCTATTTCAGTAAAAAAAATTTGTCTTTACTTGAAGTATTCGTGATGAAAAGCTATTTTTTTCATTTCTCCCCACTATGTATATATATAAAAACTATTGCATTAGTTCAAAAGTCTGGTGATATCTTACTACATTATGAAAGATGTCATCCAGTATAACATCAGTGTTCAGACACAGAACACTCTCAGGGATAGATGTCCCTCCAGAGGCATTTTTGTACTTGAGTAAGCTTTACTATTCTACCTACATTTTATTTTTCTTCATCATAGTTTGATGTACATGTCATTGTAAGCAATTTCTTTCCCTGCTTGGTGTTTACATCCTTGATATAAATATTTTCCCCAACAATCAGCAGTTGGACAAAACATATTGCGATTTGTTTTTAAATACTGATAGACTTGATACCATGCATGTTACATGCAATGCTGATAGTTTGCGGGGATCGCAGACAACAGAGAGAGCCTTGAGGAAGAATTTGGCAACAGAAATATAAGAAGGGGAGGAATGAACATTGTCTTACTTTCTACCAATAACGTAAATAGCAAAGAATTATTATTCTGGAGAGAAGATTGTAGGAAGAAAAAATTGTCATGGCCCAGAGGTGACAGTGGGCTGATGGATCCAGGTCCCGTTTGGTCACTCTTAGCTGGAATTCAGAGAGGAGACACTGGGATCTGAGCCCTTTGGTGAGCCTTGAACACAATGGAAAGTTAGCATAGCTGGAAGAATAGAGTAGCTGCAAGCCAAGAAGAGAAATCCCCTAGAATGAGACAGAGATTGTGCTGACTGTAGTTTGCCCCATATCTGGTTCTGACCATTGCTTCTCATAAACGGGTCACTACATCTTTAGGAAAGAAAAGCCCAAGTTCCCTTGGGCCCCTAATTGTCCTGCCATGTTTAACTCACCTGCTTTAACACATCTGTGGCAGATAGGAACCAACTGCCTTCTCTGGGGCCTCTCACAGATGTTTTGTAGGCTGCTTTATAACTGGACAGCTGTTGTAAGGCCATGACAGTTGTTTTTAAAGCTGCTTTAGTGACAGTTGTCCAAAGCGAAACCTGGTACCTCTGGTTTCTGTAAAACATCAGACCTACCTCGAACAATAAAGTTATCCCTGAGCAAGCAACACAGAAGAGATTCTGAAATAACACTTTAGACTGTACATGAAATAGCAAATTAAAGTATTTATTTTCTGTGTTCATCTCAGATGGTCCTTTGGAGGTCTGAAACAAAAGGCAGGCAGTGCTTGAGAGGTGCCAGTCCTTTGGGACTCATTCCATAGCTACACCACTGCACCCATCAGTTGGGTAACAACTGAACTGAAAAGAAAAACAACACAACTTGATTTCCTTTCCTGTCCTTGACACGTGGGGATCTCTGATGACTAGCATGGCCTGCTTGGATGTGTCACTTTAATGAGACGGCAGTTCTTGAGTACAGCACCCTCCAGAGGGACTTTCGTCAAAGAGGAATTCAGTTCTGAAAGTTTGTGTTTCTACTGGTTACTATTGGCTATGTAAACTAAACCATAGCTTTGCAACATATACTGCAGCCCAAAATTCTATTGTATTCCCAATTCTGAAAATAATAACCATTTCAAAGTGCTTTGACGTCTACTTTTCTGGAGAAATGAGATCTGCTTTCTTTTCCTGATAGCTCTGACAAACTGTGAAATGTAGCTGTGAAATACCTGGTGATTTACAAATCCAACACAGTAGTAAGAGTTTACAAGTCTGCAGCTGTGTGATTATTGCAGATAGAGAAGTCTGTTCAACTAATAGATTTGGATACTTGTTTCACTTTCTTGGAGGGAAGTCGTACTGTTTGGTTTGCTTTACCTTGCTGCTTTGAGTCATATTTAGAGCCAGACATCAAGTATAGCTTGCTTCAGCCCCTTTCTTCTTTCAGGGCTGATCTTGGATTCAAAATCTTAGTCCTTGAAGTTGCAGGTTTCTGACTTAAGATCATTGGGTTTCTTTTCTAGGGTCTTCTGATTTGAATGATTTGGTTTCAAGAGGCTTTATCTGTCTTTAATTGTACTTTGTAAACTGAGTGGTCAGATCCAGCTGAGATCAAAAGGTTCCCATCAGATTAAGGGAGGTAGGTAAATAGCTATTCTGAGACCCCTTTCAGAATTCAGAGACAGACAAAGCTGTGTCATTAGCAAAGCAGACAGTCGGTAGGATTTCTCTTCTCCAGCCCTAACTATGGCCCCTTTCACACTTGCATGTGGTTATCAAACAGGGGCCTTGTACCATATTATGATGCTAATATCTGATCCAGTATCCTACTGTCATTTATGTCGGACAATTACAGACTACATGGAGTGTGTTCATCTGATGTACAGAAAACAGAAATGGGAAATGTCTGTTAAGATATTGGTCCAGTAATACATTTGTTAGAGGTTTTTCAGAAGAAGGTAGAGAAAAAATTGGTGCATCTTGGCTTGACACTTTCTAAAACCTTCTTTCATCTCCCTCTTCCTTCTCAACCCCCCAAAGACAACTCTCACATCAAAGTGCTTTGACTGCAAAAAGCTGCAAACTTTAAATACAATTTCGAGATTTTCACATCTCCATCTCCAAAAATCTCATCCAGATCACCTAAGCTCTTTCCTAAGCACATGCAGCCCCCCTTAAATAAATGAACCCTGCAGATGTTCAGTGAATTTAGAGATCTGAATCAACCCACATTTTTCTGCTCTTGTTCACAATGTAGTGTCAACACAGTATTTATCATTCATTTTCAGCTATCAAAAGGCAGTCACAATATTTGCCCGAACTTTTAAAGTGATTCGAAATCTTTCAATGCTACATATTAAATAGCTTATTTTGCTGGGTATGTGGTAATTGAAATATGTATAACTGCACTGCATATTGTCTGAGAGACTCGCACGCTCGCCTTTACATTTAACATGTATTCAACTGAGGTTTCAGCTCTGAGACAGAAAGCGTGTGTGTGTCTGGGAGAGGGTGGGGTGGAATATTCATGCCATTGAAAAGACTCATGTTGTTACTTAACAACTACATTAACCTCATGTCACAAGTCATGACCTTGTGCTGACCCTGGCTAGCAAAGCAGCACAGCTCTGAAGTACAAAACATGAAAGTGGGAGAAGTAAGTAGCAGAGGAGGAGAAAAGATCAGCTCTTCATGGAAGAGGCTTCCAAACCTATTCAGACAAGATGCCAAACAATAGCTGCAGAGGGGCTGTGCATAGGCCATCTCCACCCAGCCACTCACTCACTGTTGAAGTATTTTCATGGTGAGCCTTTCATAGCCAGCTGCAGACTGACACGACCTTTAAACTGCGAGATTCCTTTTAATGTAAGGCACCCTGATAGAGCAAAGGGAAGAAGCCTGAGAGCATACAGACAGGAGCCTTTAGATCTCTTGTTCCTATCCTCCTTTGCTTTGCAGTAGAGCCCTGTTTGCTCAAGTGACTGCATGCAGAGATGAGCCTGCAAGCTCATCCCACCTGAATTTCAAAAATTTGGGGAAAAGAGAAACTTCACTAACGACAGATGCTTTTTCCTTAGCTTTTTCATCCCTGGAGTCTTTTTGGTAACAGTGATGGGATTTACAAGCCCTGTTTTGCAATGGCAGTATCAGGCAATGAGCAAAAGTGACCCCGATTTTAAAGCAAGAAGCTTGATTGGAGAGCAGAGCAAGGGCAGGAGGGGAACAGGAATTTGTTTTGCAGAGCAAGAACTGTTGCAGAAGTTCTGTGAAAGGTACTTTAAAGGCAGGCTGGCAGGCTGAGTGAGGGCTGTGGAGAAAGAGATGGTGGCATGATAAGTTTCTCTTGGTGAAGGGCTCTGGGGAGAAATATCAACTCACAGAAGCTCAAGCAAAGTGGTTCCCCCCCTTATTTTCTAACAGAGTAGCAACAAAAGTGGTGACACCACAGGATTGACAGGGGTGACTTCAGTAAGCATGTTGAGGAGTTACTCACATGTTTTGCTGACCACATATTTTGGTCGACAGGCACCTTATTGCTTGAGGAACTGCTAACCCATTCAACTGGTGGCTCATTTACTCTTGTTTGCCATCTCCAGCAGACGTCAGGACAGGGTGTTTCAGAGGAATTTCCATAAAGAGCCTTTCTAAAATAACCTACTTCAAAAAGAGGCTGTAGGTGCAAGCAGAGATTGGCTTCTGTTCTGAAGCTTGAGGTTTATGAAAATCGGTATTTCTCTTTGATTTTCCAGTAGTAAATAATTACAGGTTTGACATCCTCAAGCTTTTAAGTATCATGAGTCAGGCACCCAACTATGAGATGGTTCATAAAATTCTCGCTCACCTAGAAATAATAAACACTGGGTTATTTTTGCATTCTTCCTGGGTTTGCATCCTTTAGGGTTACAGTTTTTGCTTTTTCTTCTTCGGCTGTTTAAAGTGTACTCCTTATTACAAAGGCTGAGGGCTGCATACGCGCACAGCAAATTCCAGGAGTGGGGTCGTTCAGAGAAACTGGACAATTGTCAGGAATGGCAAGAAAATCCTGACACCTAGCAAAAGGCATCTGGCATGAAATCCTATACAGTAACGTTGTGCCAGGCCAGGAAGTTCCCGAGTGTATATAGTCATATATTCTCAAAGGGGCTGTATCTTTTGTTTGATCTACAGGGGCCAGCACCAGATAGGGCTTCCCGTTTGACAACAGCCAGGCCAGGCCAGCTGCGCCACGGACTCCTCCCACTTCCCTCTGCGGATCCTGCATTCAGCTCAAGGCTGCTGGCCCAGCTCTCTGTTTACATGTTTCCAAATTCAAGGAGGAAAAGTGAATATCAAACAGACCTCTGCTCTTTTGAAGTGGCTAAAGGATGCTATCAGGTCTGGGGGGTGTGTGTTGTGCCTTTGAGGCTTGTTTGTCTTTCCCTGGTCCTTCTGTGCAGGCCTTTAACCAGCCGTTCGAATCTTCAAAGCTGCCCTAACCCCAACGTGCAGCTTCTTTGGAGCTGGCACCATTACCAGGGCTAGGGTGTTTTGTGTTGAACCACTTTTCTCTGTGGTTTTCAGACATGGAAGTTTCTTTAATCTTTTGAAATAAATAATTGGACTGAAATTAGTTACTGTCCTACAGGAGGAAAATAAGGGATTTGTTTTGTTTTTTCAAGTAGGAGGTTTCATCCCTCAGCAGTGAGCTTCCTTCTTTTATGTCAGCTACAATGGTTGTCGTTTGGAGAGCTTTTATCACACATTCGTAAGCCATGGTCTTAAAATGCATCCTACTCCTTTTCTCAGCTTCAGCACTTTAACCACAGGCTTGCTGAGGCTCTAGGGCTGTAGCATCAAATTATTGTCAGTGTCTGCCCTCTACAGGTAAATGGTTGAAATTGATACATGAACACGTTAAATCGTGTTGAAAGGAGAAACTCAAAGCACCTGGGCGTTTTTGTGTTTTAATGTAGGACCATCTCACTTTGCCAAATCTCTTTTAAGGTGAAAAATCTTTCCTTTTATAAATCAAAGAAGTGCTTTTGCTAATTAGAAAGTAGAGAGGATAATAAAATTTTGAAACTCCAAATTCTTGTACTTACAGTTTTGAATATCAATATTAGGAAAAAAAAAAACAAAAATATTTTCAGTGCATTACTAAGAGCTTTTTTTTTTCTAATCCAGGATCTCATCCATCGAGTCTGTTTATAGGTTTTCCAAGAACTGGACTAAAAGCAGCTCAGTCATAGAATCATGGAATAATTTAGGTCGGAAAAAAAGACTTTTAAGATCATCAAGGCTAACTGTTAACCTAATGCCAAGTCCACCACTAAACCATGACCCTAAGTGCCACATCGACACATCTTTTAAATGCTTCCAGGGATGGTGACTCCACCACTTCTCTGGGCAGCCTGTTCTGGTGCATATAACACAGAGTTGTGCTCTGGCTATATGTAACCAGAAAAAGGTTGAAATACCGTTACTTTGATTCCACGTACTACTGTGTTGGGCTATCTGCAAAATAGAAAAAAGTTTAAATTAATTTTAAAAGAAATAGTCTGAAACCCAAAATAATTATCAATGTGTTTCAAGAAAAAAAAAAAAAGACAAAAAAAAATTCTGGACATTTTTCTAAGTTTGATTTTTCCCATTTGTTTTTCACTTTAAAAATATCAGAAATATCAATTCTGTTCATATGAATCATCGTAGGTATTTTTGTTTCCTAGACAGCTGCAGAACTGCTATTTTTGTTTGTAGGTCAATTAGTTATGCCCTAAATGGAAAGCAGTGGAAATTTTGCATTCTTTAGTATTCTAGTCAGTGAGTCCAGGTAACTGTGAAAGGCAGCACAGTTGAAGTTTTAGCAAGAGATAGATTGTTTAGTATCTGGGCTTTAATTTTATCACAATCAACCTTTTGGTTCCCATATCTGATAGGCCTGATGAGGGCAAAGCTGGCTCTCTTTGTGCTCTGACTCCTGGAACTTGCCTGATTTTGTGGAATAGCAGAAACCTGCTTTAAATCTGGCAACTCAAAATGACCCCCTGAAAGCCATTCTCAGCCACACAATCTATTTATCTAACTTACTGCAGCAAGACAAAAAATTTCACGCTTGGCCAAATCCCTCTGCTCTGGAAGGTGCATGTGAACATGGTTCCTTTATAGAAGAATCACCCTCCTTGAGAAAATGCCCCTTTAATGAATCTTCCTGCATTTGGCTCTTTAGAGGCGGAATGGAAGGATATGTGACCTAGAATGCAGCCCAGAACAACAGGTCTCTGCCTTCTAGAAGATTTTTCTTCTTTCCTTGCCAGATGACTTGGACATATCTGCAAAATTTATAGCACAGCAATACAGGGGAAAGCATCATTCTCTCCTCCACTAAAATCATTAGTTTTCACATCCCTTTCCTTATGAAGTAAGAGTTTCCCCTGTTAAAAATCTCTGTTGCATATTGTTCAGATGATTTTCATGTAGGAACAATTTCATAAATGTTTAGAGACCTGGCCATTGCACAGGGTGACTATGACAGACATAGTCTGCGAGACTCAGATATTAAAATCGTCAGAAATCTTAAAGAGATCTTTATGTTCTGCTGTGCTCTGTTCTTAGATTTTGATGCACAATGCCTAGGATGAATGGTTGGAAGCAGCCTGAGATGGCCTGGCCAGTCTTCACTGGGCTGCATGGGCTGCACTATATTGAATGCTGCAAAAAAAAATCTCTTCTGCAGATTGCTAGATTTTGTACTAGCCTATTGTAAAGAATGGGCAGAGACTAGAGAGTAATCTTTAATTGGATGCCTTTTAAGGGTGCAAAAATGTTGTGTGAATTTTTTTTCCTTGTAAGTATTGTCTTACGCCAAAATATTCCCCTTCCCTATCTCCTGTAATTTGTCATAAAATTGTTATCCTAGTCTTAGGGACGTGGTGATAATTTCCATGACAACACAGAAAGATTCCAGAAACAAAGATTTCTGACTAAATATATGAAGGTTGTCGAAAAGCACAACTGCAAGAATTCTGCCTACCCACTGTAAATAACAGACAGAGAAGTTAAGGTTATATGATCTCATCTTTTGAAATTGAAATTTTCTTAACACCATGTTGATTTACTTAATGTTGGATTTTTTTAAAATTGGGTGAACAAGCATTTCTCCAGACAATAACGATATGCCCTTAATGTGCAGATCCACAAAGCCTAGCTATGTGTCATAATCTTAAATTGGTCCTGATTGCAGGTAAAAATACACAGAACAAATACCCACAGAACTGAGGCTTTATGAAAACACGGCTAGAAATAGTTGATGTACTTCTAATCCAGCGGTTTGATCCAAACATAAAACCGTGCTTAGATCTTAGCCTGCAGTTTAAATCTCTCCATAATAAGCTGTCTTAATGCATCACATTTGGAAATATTTGAAAGTAAAGAGACTTTGACGCTGAGCTGTCATCTCCTGTATTGGCTGATCTACCTTTGACAGAGTACCTAGTTGTCCTGAGTTTCCCCCCATTATTATAGTAGTTTTCTGGGATTTTAACCATCATTCTCTATTATATGAACACCAACACTGTGCTTCATGCATCCTGAGACAGGGATCAAGACAAACCTTGGCTTTAGCAGGTAGCAGCTTAAAAAGAGAGTAAGTCACACTGCCTTGCCCAGGGCAAAGCAGTTATTCTTCGCACTGTAGTTCCTGTGTTGGGTAAGGAGCTAACTTTTTAATAAATCTGTTTATGGATTTAGAAAAGGTCTCACTGAAAGTGGTACTGATTATTCTCTGTGTCCTGCACCCACACATTGCAGTGACTAACAGTTTCTAATTCATACTAATAGCTTCTCAGAGGAAAATGGAAACGCTTGGCCCGTCATACTCTGTTGCTCTTTTTATTGTGGTTCCTCTTTATACATCAACAAGCAAAGCAATTTAACCTGCCGTGCGCTGTTCCTTGGAGAGAATTGGCTGTTCCTACCTATCTGCTGGTTTGATAAATACTCCATTTGCATGGAAAATAATGCAAATCAGTTGTTGAATTTTTGCATTAATTGCAAAGCTGGTTACTGTTCTGTGTAAACATGATGATGGTGTTTTGTTTGCTGACAGAAAAAAAAAAAAGAATTGGGACACTTTATATTCAGCAATGCTTATTTTTTGTGGGTGGCTTATGGCCTGATCCTGATGGAGACGTTTGGTTTCTATTGTACACTCGAAAATAACAAGATCTTAGAAAAATATTCTGAATCGTCTTGGTGTGAAGTGTTTCATTCAGCTCTGATCCCCTGATTCTCTTTCTGTTATATTAATAAAACCTGAAGTAGCAAATAAAAACAGATTAATTGTGTATTGGCATCCAGCAGCTTTTGATTATCTGTTTTCCAAAACTGTCAGTTGCTACTTACATCGTTATGAGGGTGCTGAGGCCCTGGCACAGGGTGCCCAGAGAAGCTGTGGCTGCCCCTGGATCCCTGGCAGTGTTCAAGGCCAGGTTGGATGGGGCTTTGGGCACCCTGGGCTGGTGGGGGGTTTGGAACTGGATGGGGTTTGAGGTCCCTTCCAACCCAAACCAGCCTATGAAAAAGCTGTAAAATGCCGCGATGCTGTATTGGTGAAATTTCATTTATTTTGCCTTTCTTTATAGAGGTATAAATGATTATAAAAGGTGGAGAAAAGGGACTTTTGCATGTTAGCTGTTTCTGTGTCAGGTCTTGCACCCGGAGAAAGATGAGTTTTGTGTGATGGATAATTGTCTCCTAAACCCTGAGAACACTAAATTCACATCTAGCAGTTCTCTGGGAAAAAAAGCACTTTTCAAAATCTTCAACTCTTGTTGAAGTGACGTTAGGACTAAACCCACTATCTCTTCAGCCTGCTGGCACAGCTAGCTCCCCATCGTACTCTGTTTTCCTTCACATTTATCCAACGATCCCTGAAGTGACAGCAGTGGTGTGTGCAGGTACCTGAGCTGGTTGTAATCCTGACCCATGTGCTCTCCCGCATTATGCTGTAGTCCAAATTAATTGGTCCTTCAAGCTTGCACCAGCTTGGCTGCAGGAGAGGGGGATTCAAGCTCAAGTGCTGCACACAGCAGGGATGCAGGAGCTTGAGTTGTAATAGCTCATCAGCTGCTAATACAGTAGAGCTGCTAGTCCAGTCTTTCTGTACAGCTAATCAAATCACGCTGTGTATCTTGAGTGGTTTGTGATGGTGACTGCTCGTTTTCAAGCTAAGTGCTACTGTGAAAAAAAGCATTTGAATTCTGGCAATTCGTGCAGGTGAGGTAACACTTAGTGTTATTTTTTCACCCTTCAAGATGTTATCGTCTTATGGGGCTACACAAGTTTTAAGGACAATGTGATTTTGGAGAAGAAAGAAATCCATCTTTTCTTAGGACAGACTCTTACATTGGATCAGCTTCTCGGATTTTCAGTGATCCAGAGGACATTGGCTTAGCCTCATGACTCCTTTTCATTCCATAATAGCTTGTGGTATTTTAGCGATAGGGAACTATGGGGAGCTATATAAGCCTTGTCATTCTGGGCCAAAAATATTTTCACAAGAAGTGACTCCTGCCAAAGAATTGGTTCTCTTAAGTCACAGACTTTGGCCTCAAAGTGTTGTGGAATGTCATGAGCTCTAAATGCAGGAGGAAAAACATGTTTGAAGGCAGAGTTCTCATTTGATTATATCAGTGGGGATGCTGAGTAGTATAAATAAATAAATTGCAAGAACAAACTGTATTGAGCTCTAATTAAAGGAAGATTTCAAAATTTGCCAGATTAAGTAAATAGTATATTAGCTCTTTGTCTGTTATAACCATAGACAAACTACTCCATCTGGAAGCTAAATTGTTTCCTGGAGACACACAAAAAGACTGCGTTCTACATGTTATTTTGCCATAGGAAGTTTTGGATGAGCAAAATGCTACTTATGCCCAAATTAAAGGCTCAAAGGATGCTCTGCAGTCTGTGATGGCTTTCTGCGCTGGATGGGAGTTGCCCCTCAGTGACTGTAGTCATACAGCTCCCAGAAGCACTATGATTAATACAAGGGAAAACTTGCAGAAACTGCCGTAGGAAGTTCCACCGGCAGCTGACTTTGCTCCTATGTCTCATACAAGAGACCCTTAACCACGGGATGATTTGGTAGGGGGAAAAAAGACAGATATGATGTAAATAAAATGTGCTCTGGTAGATCGTACCCCCATGAGGCACTGATACTGCCACTGTGACAACTCGCTGGGGCACTCTTGGCTGAGTGGTTTTGTGCTGCTGTAAGAGACACTGGGGGCTTTGGGTGCCCAGTCTTGGCCCATCTGCTGTTATGGGTGTTATTTGTCTCATCTGTGTTAATCAAAGAGGTAAAGCTAAGCCTTAAAATATGTGGGCTAATGTGACCGCAAGATATCACAATGCAATACCTACTTCAGTTGAAAATTTAATGAAAAAATCGTAATCCTTTCATAAAAGGAATTAACAAGGCCTCTCATTATGCCTTTGCAGTAGAAGTTTGTGCTAGGCACAGCAAAGGCTGTTGCAAGAGGATCTCTCTCTTAACATGAGGGGACAGAGTTTGTCGTTTCACACTAGATACCTGCCAAGTATTTGCCACACCAGATAGTTGTCCAGACTCTCCTTATAGGATCTTTTCTACAAGGTTTTTGTATTTATTGTACGAGGTTGATATGTATGGTGTCTCCATATAAGGGAAAAATAGGTTCTTCTCTGAGACACAATTCATCTCCCCCAGCAGAGATATTTCCAGACGTCTAGGATGAGACAAAGAGTGCCCTTCAAGTACTCATTTCTCTTAGTTGTAGAGAGAAGTTGGAAAACTACCCCTCTGATATTTATGTCTATCTGTAGGTATCCAAAATTCATGAGATTAATCTAGGCTGAGTACTCTTCAGGCATGCCAACAGCTATCTGTCTGTCCAGCTCTTTACCTATTTACAAATACAGAAAATTCTCGCTGCAAATTTTCTTTAATGCAAATTAATAATTTCAATCAACTGTTTTGGTCTTAGAAATAATTTAGGGAACTTTCATTTTTTTTATGCATGGCTGCAGTGCCACCCAGAAATATGTTAGAAAAAGACAAAGGAAACAGTTTAAATTTGGGACATATCCGAGGAATTCAGTAAGGAACTCTTATGTGGGATTCCTGAGTCTAATTACTTTGCTTGTGTTTTTCCTGTGATTTATGGCACCCTGTACAAGTGTTGATCATTCTGCTGTGTTCCAGTAGACTGACAGAGTAGGTATTAAAACCCATCTAGCTTTCAGAATATAGGCAGTTTCTCCCTCCCCATTCCCCTCTTTTTTTCCATGTTATTTCTTCAAAATTAGAAAGCCTAATGCTAACTCTGAGCTGAGGACTGCAACTTTTCACAGTTCGGTCATGTCCCCTGCCTTCCTTTGGTTTGTGAAGTGCTTAGCATCAGTCCTCCACGGATTTGGTGGATATATTTTGTCAAAGTCTTCATTTTAAGGTGAGGAAACAAAGGTTTTTGAAGGAAAAGTATTATTACTGGCTCTGAAACTTTCCAGTGTTAGGTTTTAAACCAAGACTTTTATTAAATACTGTTGCTTTCCCTTGCTGTTTGCAGTGGAACTATTTTATCAGAAGTGATGCTTGCTCCTTTTCACTGGTTCATGGGTGATCTAGGTGTTATTGCTGACAACTGCAGACAAAGAGGGTCACCTTCCAAGGCCTTCAGAGGGCAGTTAATTAGGTGCTGGGTGCTGAGGACTGCAGTTTAAGGGCAACTCCTGTGCTGTAGGATGACAGAACCGTTAGTGTGGAAGTCAATGAGTGGTGTGCAAATAAGCCAGGCTAAACAGAGCCCAGCTTCCTGCACGAGAATGTACAAACCACTGTGGAGAGTCTTTGTTGTGGAAAGTCAGGATAGAAAAAGAAATCTCTCTTACGGTTGGAAGCAAACAGACTCACTTCGTTCTTAAGCAGGAACATCTTTGGTTGGTTACCAGTAGGTGTCATCGCAGGTTTGAAGACAGTGGGAATTCAGTGGGGCCCCAGCATTTGTGACATGCTCCCAAGCCACGGCCATGCTTCTTGGCTAGGCATGCACTGAAGGAAACCTCTGCAGCATCCCAACTTTGTGCTGCAGCTTTAGGGTGATGCAGAAGAAAATCCTGGCTTATTTCTCATCTGTCATTTTGAGTTGATTTTTTTTTCTCTGTTTAGGATCAGTCATCATTACTACAACAATTTCTTTTCAGCTATAGTGGCCAGCTCCTCTTTTCTGTGTACTTAAAACCCTCAGAGTCAATCTGCCAGGATGGAAAACTTTAATATTAAAGTGAAGAATGGCATGGGAAAGAATGCAGTGCAATGGTTCAGCATAAACTATTAGGATATGGCCTTCTCTCACTTGCTTTAGGACTTGTTCCTTCCAAGAAGAAAGAGTCTGAAGCCTTGTTCTGTCTTGTACATTGTGTGGTTGATCTGTCTCGAGATATTTGAGTGGAAAGTGCTGACAAACAATAGTGGCAAAATGTGCACCATATTGCAAAGGGACAAAGTAGAGAGAAATGGCCAAGATTTTTTTATTTGGGTAGAGAAATGTGCCACACATTTTACTGTATTCTGTGACAAAGATTGTTGGAGGAGGATACTTAATTTTTGGCTCTGTATGTGCCTCCTTGGACATTCTCAACTATTGCAAAGCTGCCTTGTACAGTCCTAAGTGGCCAAACTCCTCTGAAACCAGTTAAAAGTGTTTGTTCCCCACTGGAAGGCTCTTCCAGAACTTCACCTGCTCCAATGTATAGAAACCAGCTCCTAATTCCCAGACTACTGGGAATTCACAGCCACTTTCTTCAGTAATTCCTCCTCAGTGTTGTTCCTTAGCTAAGACATTTTTCCTCACTGCTGTAATGGGTGTGTAGCGAGTAACTTTGTCTCGGTATATTTGCTGCAAGCCCAAATAGGGCACCTTTGTAAAGGCCTGCCTCTACAATGAAAACGCAGTTTCCCCAGATTCCCAAGTCACCACTGACTGAGCAAATCTCAGATTTCAAAGAAGTCCAGACGTATTTGACTGTCTAGAGACTTGATCTTGAAAAATGACCTTTTTACTGTTGCTGCATTGTTCTTTGGGTGGATCAGTTTTCTGACTCGGTTTCCAGGTGACTGCAGAAATGTTGTGTCAGCAGGATGAAGAAAAGCAGCCTGGGGGGCAAGAAGATGGAGGCCCCAGCAGGGGCACAGCAACTGTGTATGTAGCCCTACCACCAAACCAAATCACATCTGAACTAATATTTCCATGTGTAATGTGCTAGACCATGTGGAGATAAAAACACATTCGGAGCCTGCTCCAGGATCTTTGGAGGTCAGAGATATAAAAATACAATCACAGCATCAGGCTTCTCCGATAGGACAGGTTTCCTGCCCTTAGTAATTCCTCCACCTGCACCTGTCCTAATGAACATGAGTGACCAGGGCTGTGTGCAGTACTCAGGGGGAGGTCTCAGGCAGCCCGTGTACAATGCCACTCATACGCCCAGCCTTTGCTGTAATTATTTTGCCCGACACATCCTCAGATCACATTTCCTGTTTCACAGCTGCAACACATTGATATTCATACATGCTACTGTAATATACTTTGGCCTTTCTCTTCCTGCGTTGCTTCTGACTGATTAGAAGAGAAATTCTTGTTCTCGGTCCCTAGGCGTTTGCTCTTGCATCCTATTACTATGATTCAGTTCCTCAGAGGAACATCATTCTTCCTGTAGGGCACTCTGATCCTCTGATATATTGATGGTGCCTCCCAGCTTTACGTCATCAGCAAGTTTTCTCACATGTTCTGATGGTGTGTACTGGGGCCATTCATAAAAATATTTAACAAGATTGATTCCAAGTCTGATTCTTCAGAAATTCTAGTATTTGGCCCATACCAGTCCAAAATTTTTCAGTCCTTTCCGTTACCATTTCTCTTTTAAATAGTTTTCTATCTACACTGAACTCCTTATACCAAGGCTTGTTTTCTGCAGCTTAACTACTGATTTCCCAGATGACATTATGCCAAATTCTACACTGGTGTCCATATAGCCCAGATCATTTATATGTCCATGGACATCTGGTGAACAGCCACCCTCTGTCATTAAATCCCCAGATGCTTATTTGGATGCCTGAGTGGGGGCAGCTAAAGCGCATAGTTTGGGACTTCAGTAGTGGAACATGTTGACCCTGAAGTCTGGTATAAATCATACCCCTCCACACAGGCTTTCTGTCACTCAAAAGCGGTAAAATATAAAACTGAGCTTCCAATGACACATAACTGCCTCCATAGAGTATGGAGAGAGGATGTTAAACAAATTAGGTACCAATGAAGAACTGAGGATAATAATTTGTTATATAATATATTAACTGGCTTAGTCAAATGCAAAAATAACTTGCTGTCATCCTTTCTTTAAAACCCAGTCTAGCCTAGACTACCAATTCCCAGACTTGTGGGGCTACAGAGTGCCATTAGCCATAAAAAAATGACTGCAGATGGCCAAGCACCTGCCCAGCATCTTCAGCTGAAAATGTGAAAAGACAATGTGGTTCTGCAGGGCAACTGCAGGGCTTTTATCGTGGCCTTGTAAACCACCGGTGATCTGGGAACCACGGCTATAGCGCTAGACAGTGCTCAAGCTCCTTTCACCTGCTTCTTAGAATTGAGGTTGAAGTATCTTCCTTAACAGAGGCTAGAATGTCAAGGCAAAAAAGTTATTCAGCAAGCTGATCCACTGAAATTAAATTGAAATTTTCATGCATACAGAAGTACTAGTAATAGAAAAACAGGCTTACAGTGGTGAGGCTCTTTTTTTGCTCTACATTTGCTTGAAATATGTTGGCACTAAATTTATGTTTTGTTTTTAAAATTTTGGGACTTCATAAAACTCACGTAATGCACCTAGGCCAAGTGGCTCCTTATAGTTTATTTTATTTCCTGCTCCTTACTTTACAGGTAGTGATGATATCTTTATTATCTGGACTTACTGGAACATTGCAAGGTAAATTGGGCACTGATAGTCAGAAGAGCACTCAAAGATCTTGATGCTTATGTAGTTGCCATGATCATTAGAAACAACAGTAAAGCGTAGGGAGGGAAAGACACTAAAGAAGGAACGTAACCGTAAAACTGAATTTAAATAGTATGACCTAAATTTTCCATGACTGGTTTCCTCAGTACCTCTTTAATTTTTTCTATGCCCTGCTAAATAACTGGACAAGAGAGTCCTCTTTATTTTTATGTGATAGCTCTTTCTTAGACCTGGATTTCTGGCCACGCGCCGCAGTGGCATAGCTACTGCCACCACGGATGTTACAAGGCATGAACATGCTCTGGTGAGCGTCGATGTTTACAGAACACCGTGTCTGTCACATCTCCAGTTCACAGCCCAGTAAGTGTGCAGCGATTGTAAAGGCTGCTCATGCCATAAAGCATTTATTAAACACTGCTTGAACTTTAAAGGCAGAGAGATGCTGCTGCTGCTGAATTTAGGCTTTGTTTTGCTCACTGAATTCTTGTGGTAAGATTATTTACTTTTTTTGTGCTATTCAAAAGCAGTGGGGAGGTAATTCTTTTTCTGTGTATTTCTGTAATGATGTTGAGCAGTGCTGTATGATTATATGGGTCGTGCTTTGTTAATTATGACCACTTAGAAAAAAATCACATCGCATTGTTTCTGTGCCGAGTGGGTGCGTATACCAGCATTTCCAGAACAAATACCCAGCTGTGTAACTCCACAGGCATGTCCACAGCACACAATAGAGTGTGGGGCGGCGAGTCCTCTGTTAATGCCGACCAAACCAGCTCCAAAACTGGAAGCAGCAGGGCTGTGTTAGCACAGTGCCACATTTTTTGCAGTTAAGCAGGGATTATTAGCTAGAATGCAGCTTTGTGCTAACAGAGCTATACTGCTTTCAGGCCTGGGTCTGGTATGGCTGTGGAGGCAATTGTTGACTATCGGCATGAGCAGTGGTAGCCCGCGACCTTCGGTACCGTGCCAGAAGGTACTGGTGCATCTATAAATAATCTATTTGATTGTTGCTGTAATATCATATTTGTTTTATGGTAGGCCAGTAGCCCACAGGTGGATCAGGACTCCCATGTGCATCATAGTAGTCTCGTGCTGCACACCAGGGTAACTGATATCCTAAAGACATCAATCCTAGTCACCATGAGCTCTCGTGCCAGGATGAATCTTGCTGGGTTATTCCTGGAGAGTGAATGTAAAATATGCATGAGGAGTTTAAAGCACATCAGAGGGCGACTAAACATGCAGAGCTTTTGTTTAGACAACGCTCAAAACTTTTCCCGTCTGACTTAATGGAGACGACCAGTAGACACTGCAAAGCTCTCTCTGCAGTTGCAGAGGTAACCTGGGCTTTGAAAAGATGACTGCCCTACTTTGCATATAAGAAGCTACCTTCCTAGCCTCAGAAACGTTTTTTTGCTGTGGGTGATTTTTAGGCTGGGTTGAATCCTCAGCTAATAAAAACTGACAGCTGGATTTCTTTTGATCCGTAAGACTTTCATGGTGCTATGGCAATTTACACCACTTGAAAACGTGGCTTAGGCACATACATATAAAAAAAATCCCAGCTGCTTGATGTGGAGCCTGCACAGAGCATTTGCAACAGGAAACCCTGTGTCAAAACAGTTATGTTCCAGATCCGTCCCTTGGAGAATATTCACAAGGTGAAGAGGAGGCAGGCTGCCAAGCCTGACCTTGTTTTAATTCAGCTCCCTGTGAGACATCAATCTGGGTTTCTGCTTCTGGGATTCACTTTCCTTAGAAACAGTTGTTCATTCCTATGTTTACCCAGAAGCTACAGAGCTCTTGTAGTTTTTGTTTGTGATTAAAGAGCAAAGTTTAATCCCCACTTCCTGCTCTATTAATAACAAACCATCAGCTCTTCTCCATACAAGGGTGCAGCAACAGAATATTGAAAGCAGTACGACACCTGGCTTACACACAGGAGCTTTAATCAATAGATCTCAAAACGCTTTACAAAGGAAGGAAGTATAATTTTAATTTTATTGGAACTGAACCATCGGGGTGGGACAACCTGAGCAACACCCTGCACTGTTTTTGGTCCCTTAGTTACATGGCATCTTGCACGAGCAGGGAAACTTGCCGGAGAGACAGGGAGTGTGAAGATACAGAACTAAAGGAACTGGTAGTGTCCCGCAAAGGACATTCCACCGTACACATAGTAGCATTAAAAAAAAAACTTAAATTCCAATCTTTCCCTTCAGTTTGAAGGCTGAAACTGCATGCTGAAAACTGGTGGGTCTGACCCAGGGAATCTTCATGTGGCTCATTTCAGAAATGAAATGTTTGGGGTTGTGAGCAGGAGTTCGACCTTTTCCTAAATCCTAAGATTTTTTTTCATGTAGAACTCCTAAAAAGAACTCTAGAGTCCTCCTCTTTGGAGGAGCCTGCATCTTTATCCTGAACGCCTTAGAACCCACACTTGCCAAATAGCCTTAAAATAGGATTTGTACCTGTCAGCCCACAGAAATGCTTGCTGACCAGCTTTTCTGGCTGTATCATTCACCAGTCAAAATCTGCTCTTAGTAGCTCTGTTATTTAAATCTTTCTGAATCCTGGTGACAAACTGGCCTGAGGATTTCCTGCCATGAAAGGAGTTTGTTTTTTTCATGCAGCTCAGGGGTGAGTGGTGTTGAGCAAGAGGATTTGTCAGCTGATTCCCTTCAGACATTTGTTATCATTTGGTGGGAAGATGCAGAATTTACTATTCTCAGCAGTAGGCTGATCGACCAAATCTCTTTGTGTTATTGCCATCATTTGGGGAGACGGGATCCTTATCTGGCTGGTTTGGTTTAGTGCATTGATGTGTAAGCGCCCAGTGAGTGCATGCCAGGGGCTGCAGAGGTGACCCGTGCGGGAGATGACCGTGGAGTGCCGTGTGCCTGTCACTAGCAGCTCTGACACCCATGCAACACCCCGTTGCATGTCAAAACATCAGCCCTCCAAAGGAGCACGTGGCACCTCGCTCAGACTTATGTAAGAAAGAGAAGGAATTGGGGTGGACTGAGTGTAACCCCAGGGGTGAAAACAGGGAGGTTGAGACTGTTGTGTTTGGGTTAAGGGGGAGGGGTAACGAAATGCATTTACTTTTGTGTAAATGTTTGCATTTTCTCTTTTTTCTCAATCCCTGTATCAGTGATTAGAAGTTTGCGTTAACTGGCAAGAAATTAAGTAAGTAAAAATTCCCCAAATGGAAATTTTTGCTCATGGCAGAGTGGGTGGAAACTACAAGGGAAAAAGACAACCATGTGAGGCACTGATCTGTAGCCATGCCTTTTGACATTGGGACAGTCATGAGTGGGTGATTGCTTTGTCCTTGTAGGAAGGCCTGCACATGAAATCAAAACAGGCCTTTGTGATCTGAGATCAGGTTGGTCCGAAAAATCAAATTAGTCTGAAATCTGATGAGTTTTTAAATTGAAGTTTGCCACATTGGGTAGAGCACTTTGGTGTACGCAACAGATCTGGTAGCACAGGAAAAGATCCACACAGGCAGGAAAAATAAACATAGCAAGCAGTACCCCCACAGGAGTCCCACCTCCTGAATTTGCAGGGTGCAGGAAGGACTGAAGCTGCAGTTTGTGTCTGGGCAGAGATACTGTGAGAAACTCAAGGCGCATTTTGCAATGTAGCGTGGGAACTGTG
Organism: Psophia crepitans; assembly: GCA_013399095.1. Classification (NCBI taxonomy): domain Eukaryota; kingdom Metazoa; phylum Chordata; class Aves; order Gruiformes; family Psophiidae; genus Psophia; species Psophia crepitans. The sequence continues at coordinate 421,160 of VWZZ01008136.1, read as the reverse complement.
CCCAGAGCAGGAGCACGCACACAAGGGAGAAGCAGAGGCAGCCCGGAGCAGGAAGTCCTTAAAGTCATACACACTTTGCGTATGGCTCCACAGCCCCTTCCAGCGGGGTTGAGGCTGCTTGAGAAACAACCCTCTTTATTTCTCTGGGTGTCTGTGTTTTGCTCTGGGTTTACTAGCTTACCACTCCATGTTCCCCCTCTTTTCTCCCCATCTCTCCCACACTTTGACCTCATACCATGAAACTGTCAGAGCGAGGAAACATTTTGAGCTCAAAACATTCATTCCACATTACGTGATTCTAGATTAAAGGCAAGGAAACATTTAACCCTTCGACAGCCTTCTCCCCTCATCCTGTGAAGCCTGTGTTTTAAAGCTTCTTGCAAACCATGAGTAAATAGGTGGTGAGCATGGATACTTCTTGGATGCGTATTCTTGTTCTACCAGCGGCTCTTCCCAGCAGCCACACTGCAGGGATTGAGGGGTGTCTGGGCTTTGCAGACTGAACGTATTCTCTCAGCCCTCTTTATGATTCTTGGTTCTTCCAGCGTGGAGACATATTTGCAGTGTGGGGAAAATGTGCATTGCCAAATGTATAAAGAGATGAACCTTTGGCTCCATTTGTTTCATTTAATTCCCCAGTGTGAGGTTCATAAGTGCAAATGGCTAAAATTAAAAAGAGAAAAATAGATAAAATTAGAAATCTCAGTGATTAGCACTCGGGATTTAGAAACAAAACCGCTTGCTTTCTTTAAAGCTGCCTAATAAATAATGCTAGCAGAATAGCACTTACTTCTAAAATGTATCATTTCACAGTCCTGACACAAATATGTATTCTGGGGTTTAAAAGCTGCTCTTTTGGCAGACTATGGCTCTCCTGAGAGCCAGTTACTGCTCTCCAGCGCAGACTGATGAACACTAGTCAGATATATTTGGTATTTGGTACTAGCTCTTGGACTCTGTACTTCATAGGTGGTCTTGGCAGTTAAAAGTGTGGATAAGAATGGCAACTCAAACCTTACGTTGTTGCTGGAGCTGTACCAGTATCTACACTGAGACCAGCAATCCTACTGCAGTCCTTTAGGAGAAGAAGCAACTTTGACGTAGGCATAATGTAACTACATGGGCTGGAATGTGGTGAAGACGTGGGCTTTTCACCTCTGCTCTGAGAGGATGTAGATGGAAAATGCTAATGGCTCTCCAAGGCCTGGCTTCTGGTTTTCTCTGTGTTCAGCATTGCCATCAGCCTGTTCCCTTTCCCAGTGCTTGAGGAAGAATCAGTCTCTCATACTGAAAATGCAATGCACACAAGAGCATAAGTTAAAGATTTTATGCCTCTCTTTCATTCCCCTATCTCGCTGCTCTTTACTGACAGTTACCGAACTGCTGAGGAGTACGACAGTGTACCTTGTTCTGCTAGTTGAATAATGAAGAGTCTTGTTCACTTGACATCAACACCTTTGCTTATAGAGCATGAGTTCTCAACAAATGCAAAATCAGCTCAGACACGCATGATCTTCATCAAAACTTGTTAGGGAACAGAACAGGCTGTCGCACTTCAGTGTGATATTCCAAAGTTGTTTCTCTTTTTCATTGTGGCATAGGAAAATATTGGGAGGTTCGAAGTGAAATACAATGCAGGACACTGAAGAGTGGTGGCTCTTGCAAGCAGCTGGGAACCTGGATCACAGAGTTCTGCTCTCTTTCTGAGAGTTCACAGGCTATGGCAGAAAAAAGCCCAATCCCTGCTGATCTGGTGAGCTTTCGATCCAGCAGAGAAGGTGCAGAGTATGTCTCCAGATTCAGCAAACCATACTAATATCTTTTCAAAATGACCAGTTAGTGATTGTTAGCGTTCTGCATTGTTGCCCAGAAAGAAGAAAAACATTATCCTTAGGAACAGTTTCCACAATCATCCATAATAACAGCACAAGGCATGCATACTTTCACCCATCATATTTAGAAAATGTGCAGCTTCCCCTGGACCTGCTACAGAGGAGACAGTGTGTGTCTGTGTGACGAGATCCAGAGGCTGTGTCTTGAAACCCGTTTGGATAAAAAGGAAAATGTAAAAAATGTATCTTCTAAAGAAAAGGAGATTGGTATGACAGCTCCTGAATGAATTGGATCCTAGGGTTTACAGAGCCTATCAACTCATCTCTCTGCTTCATATTTGGTGTTTTTTCCATCTGTAGGAACCCGTGCTGAAACACTATCACTTAGGATAAACTTTGTCCACTTTGTGATGGATAAAATTATTGTCTCCAAGGGAGATTGTCAGGTGAAGGGAGATTAGAACTGGGTTTGCTGCATTACTCTCCATGCTCTTCTTTATCCCAAAATCTTCAATAATGGGCAAAAATCTGACAGAGTAGAAAATTATCAGCTGTTCTGAGCTCATCTACCACTTGCACTGCTGCTTAGAGAAAAGAACTTGCTTGATCAAAATGAAGAGATTTCAGAGGAGAGCAGCAAAACTCTAGAAGAACTAAACAGGTTTAAGTAAGCAATGACTGTGCAACACGAATGAGCTCAAAATTGTAAGCACAAAACAAGGGAAGGAAATATTGGGATAAGCCAGTGAGAGCACTTGGGGAGAAATGGCATGAATTCAAAGGTTTGTCTAAATACAGAGTTGTACTGACTTCGTTTAGATGTGCTTTAAAATTCTTTAGGTAAATAAAGTGAAAAGGCTAAGTAGGCACTCTTCTTGCTATAAACCATGTTTGGAGTTAAAAATATTTGGAAATACATTTTAAATTAAACAGCAAAAAAATACATTTCTAAGCCTAAGGAAGAACAATCGCAGAAGTTTTTGCTTGCTAAATTAAACAAGCACAAAGGCATGAATGGGAAGGGGCAGGAAGGGCAGAGCCAGTGAGAACAGGGGTGAAAAATTATCAAAGCAAGAGTCTTGCTTTGTCTCCAGAGGTCATAGATTGGATCGTCTTTTCTAGCACCATTGTCCCTGCTTTTGAGGTTTTTAGAGTGAAACTGGAGATCTTTTTTAACTTTTAATTACGTGGCTTTCCCGTGCTAGCCCCAAAGGAGACAAGGACAGCTCATAAGAACTCTGAAAATACATGAACTAAATACTTGCAAATACATCATTATCTTCTGCTGCTTCAGGACCACGCGCTGGCTCTGCACACAGAGCTGCGGCTCCAGCAGAGCCAGGGTGATTTTGACCCAAAGTCTCCTAGTTTGCCAGTGGGCAGAAGGAAATTCAGCAGTGAGAATAAGCTGGCAGCCTTCCAGTAAAACAACTAGACAGCTGTTTTATGGTACAGACTAAGTTTTCTCCATGTCTCAGAAAGTTACTCTTTCCTCTTCGTTTGTACACCTGACATAAATCCTGTGAGTAGCCATGTACCCTGGACACAAGTATCTCTGTCTGAGCTGTTCCTTGAAATGAAGATCTCAATTTTCCATTTTATTCCTATGTTCCAAATGTAAATGTGGGATTCAAACAACCCTGATTTTAAGGAATCTGGAATCAAGATCTGAATTCAGGTGTTAAGATTTAAGCCATCCCTACTGCTAATGTAGGCAATTCTTTTATTTCTTATTGATGATTCTCTCCCGTGGATGCTAAAGCACATGGCAAAGATGTATCAATATCCTTCCTCTTACTTACGGACACGGTAATTTCGATTAAGAAATCTGGCCAAGCTCATCAAGCAAGTCACTGGAGAAGTTAAAAATGGAGCCTGATTTTCCCATCTCCCAAGTCACGCTGTATTTCCATGGGGAACCACTGGAAACGTGTGAGAAATGCAGCTGACAGAAATACTGCAGAAAATAACCATTTACAAATATCCTCAATAACTCATAAGCCAGTCTTAGTATTACTATAATTGTGCACGGTACCGGCACGTCAGTGATACTTTGCTCAGTCAGTTCCTAACATAGCTTGTAATTTAAGTAAGTTTTTCCAACTTTTAATTACGTTCTTGCGTAATACAACTCACTGTGCTTTGTGCATACCTTGAGGGAGGTGGTATGGTCTGGTAGTTGTTGTAAAGAGTTGGGAATTAATTACAAAGGACACAGGTTTTGAGTTCCTCTCAAGCACTTGCTCAGCTGTGTAACCTTGGGGCAAATCACTCAACTGCTTTGTGCCCAAGTAAACCCAGCTGTAAACCATCTTGAAAACCAGATGGTGCACAAGATTTAAACTGCTCAGGAGAATGAAGAGAGATGGAAAAAAAAAAAGAGAGAGAAAAAAAATGAATTCTACAGTTTATTGCTGTTAATACTGCTTCCAATGGAGCAGTATTCATCTGGACTTAATGAATATAACCAAGAATTTGCCTTGATATCCAAAAAACCCCTCCACTCTCATCTTTTTTTCCTTTCCTCTCTTGACTTTATGTCAAGTACCTTCTCTCTAGAGGTTTAATTTTAAACTGTCAGTAGAATACATGTTTTTCCTTGGCAGCCTGAAAATTCTAATTCAAGTTCTACATGACTAATCTTTGATATTTTACATGATTATTTTTAGGCACTTAATTCTATGGCGTTCTCTTCTCCTTGCTTTTCATGCTACCATTCTCCTTCCTCAGCCCTGCTTAGCTTCAGTGGCACAGTGGTGCATTCCGGTGCTTAAGTGCTGTGCTGCTAATAAAAATGCTGAGCTCTATTGTCTTCTGTAGATGGTATGTTCTGGCTTAAAACCAGTATCAAAGCTATTACAGGATTTGTATTGCTGGTCAATGAACAAAGGAAATACTATACTCAAGTTTCTGTAGCAGAATAAACGTTTGCCACATGTTAGTATTTAGGAGAAGACTTAAATGTTTCAATATTTTTTGGCCTTAGCTAAAATGTAAACTTTTTTTTTTCCCCCACCAGTGCCGCAGGAATGTGGGAATACTTACTTATGTAGGAGTACAAACGTAGGAATACTTGTGTATACTTCCAAAGCAGGGTGTATGAGGAAGGAAAAAAAGTGTATTTTTATTTGAGTATAAACAAGGAACATTTAAAGACATGAGATGTAAAGGAACCATTTTATACGCTGCTCAGAAAAGACCTTGCACGTTTTTATTAGTCACTATTGAAAATAAAACATTGACAGGTTTGAAATGTGTTGAACTTTGTTCCCAAAGAAGAAAGGGTTAGAGCTGAAAGAGTAAGTTACAAACAGATTTAAGAAGCTAGAGCACCTAATTCTCTTAGGCTCTTATGAAAACAGATGTTGTCAGCAAATTGTCTTCAGCAAATTTAGCCCCAGTACCAGGATGGTAAAATATGTAATTGCTATTCAAAATTGGTGATTGTTTTTCCAGTGTAAATGATTTTCAGTTTGTGTGTCTCTCTCAAAGTTTTTGCTCTGCTTCATGTTATTGATTTTTTAGATTTGATATTCGAGCTATGCTGTTAGTAATTCAAAATACTGAAATTCTGTGCTAATACACACAATACCAAAGTGCCTGCAATGAATAATGGCACTGCTCAAACATCAAATTGTTAATTAACCATAAGCTAAAGTAGAAATCCTCTGATACTGTTTGAGTGCCTGTTTGGATGATCTGACTTTACTTTTTCCCCTCATACTACCACTTGAAACTAATTTTTTAAAAAAAGGTGCAGTTCTTTTGTGTGAATAAAAGAATTTAAATTAATCAGAACACAAGACATTCTCTGATGATGAGCTGTGGAAAAGAATAAATAAAACACAAAGTGAGCTGTAGATAGAGCAAATCCAGGTGATAAGGAAAATCATGACTAGAGTTGTCTAATACAGAGATGACAAAAATATAAAATACATTCTCAAGCCCCAAGCTATATAAATACTCATCAGACTCAATTTACATTTTCGTTGTTCATAATGAGGAAAAAGTTGATTCAGCTCAGTCTTGCCAGCTGAAACCGCAGCTGGGAGTATTTTTCTATATCCATCAAACTAGGGTTTTCCCTTCTGTGTTCCTGAGTGTAAATCATTGAACTTACTTCATTTCATGGTCCTGTGAATTGCTCAGATGGTCTGTTCAAAGAAAAGATTGTTGCATCATGACTTTTGCATGGCCCAACCCAGTTTCTTTCCACTCTCATTAGGAACAGAATGATGGATGCCTCATGTTGTTGTTGCTGCTACCATAAAACGGGCCAGCTCGCAGGATACAGCTTCAAATCCCTTTGTATGTGCTGAGACACAACGCAGTGAGATGCTGTCAGAGAAATATGTATTGATGGACCGGTGATTTCAGTGCATTGCAAGGCATTGAGTAAAGGCTGGTCTTAAGGCAAGTAACAAAATGATGAATTCCCAAAGCCAAAAATTTTAGACATTGTAAAACTTTTTCTTCTTTAAAAAAAGATTTAATGAATTAAGTTTGCTTTATGTGAATGCCTTGTTTCTTTAAAACAGCATCTTAAACTTGAAATCTAACTAGTTTGGGAAAAAAAAAATTAAATAATTTTAGGTCACCTCCTTGCTCTTGATTATACAGTCCCTTTTTTTGCAGGTTTTAAACAACGCTGCTCTATTTGTATCTCTCTCATTGCCATGTAGGAAACCTACAGAAAAATGAGAAATACGGCATTGAGAAACTGACTACAAAACGCTGCCGCAAATATGTATTTTGCCCATGTACTCACTTTCAGAAACAGTCAATATGCATTGAAAGAAAAATAAACTGAAAAAGTAGTTGGTTTTTTTTTAAATCTCCCTTTAAAGAGACACTGTAAGGCTAAAGCTTGCATATGAACCAATCTGTCCCCAAGTTGCTAAGAACACTTACTAAACTGCAATTTAAAAGCTTTCAATTACTACTTTTCACTATTTATGTTCTTCATTTACTTTTTACCTTTATTTCCCAGTCTTGTGACTATGCAAATCCAGTAAATTTTGCTCGCTCGCTATAGCTCATGGCACTCTTCTCGTGTCCTGGTGTAGCTTATTGCCTGTGTTTGGGAATACAGCCATCCCCACGAGAAGTCACTTCTCTTAAAAGCAGGACTTAATTATTTTTATTAATAAAGTCCACATTTTAAGCCTAAACTATGTGACTGTGTGCCTTGCAAAAAGGAAATAATTTGGGACAATCTATTTTTTAAAATCACAGTTTCTAAATTCTTGTCCCAGAGAGCAAATTCTGTAAGTTCCTATCCTGAATGAGCACGGGATTTTTTAGGAAGATGTAAAAAACAAAATGAAAGAGCCTCTCACAACCTGATTGCTGAATTTCAGCGATGCCCCTTATTACCAGTTTATTTTCTTGCCTTTTTTTCAGGGCTGTGGAAAACAATTTCTGTCATCTGCATCAAAGCGTAGTGGCAGATTTCCCTTTGGAAGTCAAGGCCTGTTTCAAACGTCTCTTTAAGTCCTGCATATTTGGAGACTTGGGTCGGACAAGGTGGAGGCCTCTCCGTTTCTCTCCGTTGCAGCTCCCAATCATCCTGCTGACCTCCTGGCAAAGCTGCTGGAAGGCTTCGTGCACTCCCTCACAGTTCTCCCGAGCTGAGACTTCATAGTAAGTCCCTCCCAGTTCACTGGCTAGCTGGAGTCCTTCTTTGGAGGACACCTGCCTGGCTCGCAGGAGGTCTCCTTTGTTCGCCATCAGAAGCAGGGGAATGTTAGCATTTGGGTGAATCTTGCGGATGTGCTGGTGCAGGGGACGGATGACTCGGTAGCTCTCATAGTCTGTGATGGAGTAAACAAAAACGAAGCCATCTGCCCAGTAGATTGAACGGTTTATCTGCTCTTGGCAGCATATGCTGTCGGTGTCATCCTGCCGTCAAAACAAGAGGTGTGAGATTAGCAAACTGAGAATAGGGAGCAGAGAGAGCAAACAGTCATACAGCACTGTGAGCTCCTCAGAGCCTTGTTTTAATGTGGGACCATTTCTCAATGTACAGGTAGAAACCTCTCTGCCTGCTGGAGAACGTACCAGGAACTGGAGAAATTTCCACTGTGTCAGTAACAGGTTACAGGTAAGCCACAGAGTGGAGAGGGGTCGGAGCAAATTGGTTGAAAATAAGACAACGGCCAAAATACTGATATTGAAAAGTTTGATCTGTATTCTATTGTGCTAAACCAGTGTGACAGAAACCTGTGATTGTATTGTGGATAAAACTGTGATGGGCGCGGTAAGAGCACTATAAAATTCAGCACTGCTGCAAATGAACAGTTGTCCCCCAAGGTATTTTCTTAGAGCTTTTTCCAATTCTGTATTCAATGTCTCCATGGGCGGGGGTTCTCACTCGGTTTGGTGAAGCCTGACAGGTTTTTTTGCCATGTCAGTCTCTAGTTAGTGAAAAAAAGCTACTTCGAAAAAGCAATTTGTTACAAATAACCAATTACTGGAACTGAAAATGAGGTGAAATCTCACTGTTCATTTGTAGAGCAGCAATGGGTTTATATTATTGTTTTGCTGGTCACCCATTTGTTCAGTCCATCACCACTCCTACCCAGACAGCCATAACAATCACCAGCGTTGGGAATATAAAACTGAATACAATGCTGTGGGGCTTGAAAAGAGATCAGCTCACTTTTCAAGATGAAGCTATTTTCAGCTAATCCTCTACTCTTTGTTATCCGGGCTGGCACGTAACCCAACCAGATAGGGAGATCACCGCTGCAGTTACTGCCAGTGTGCTTGGTTTGTAAGACCTGACATTCCTGTCAATATTACAGCCTTTCTGGAACTTGGCAATTTCTTCCATTTCCAACAAGGCACCGAGCATATTCAGTATGCAGCTCTTGATGAAGTTGGTGGGAATTTGGGGCTATTGTGTATTTTAGGGGGAATTCAACATCATTATTTTATTATTATTGCTAAATTCTATTCAATAAATCTTCATCAACTTCAGTAAGACTATTAGAACATGATTTCCATTATCTGTTTATCTGTCGAGTAAGTATCTGCCATTCATATTAATTTTAACAGAATTTGCGTGTGCTCAGCAAGCTCCCAAAACAGATTGCTTTTATTTAGACACCTAAATATGAATTATAAAGCCTCACTTCAGGAAGCAGAGGCGGAAAAGGAGTAAAACCGGTCAGTTCTTTTATGGTAGATCAGAAAGTTAAAAAAGGACTACCAACGAGTCTCTTCTGTGAGAAGCGGCAAGCAGAATTTCTGAAGGCTCAGAATATAAATTAGGCTTTCAACAGGAGTTCCAGTAACTAACTGCCCTTTGTAAATACTTCAGTATTGTCCATAGAGACACTGGCTCATCATACCTTGTAGTTCTTTGCCCTTGCCAGCACACAGTTAACACTAAATCCCATTAGCAGTGAAATTGTTTACCAGATGCTCTTATCCCTCTTTTCCCTCCCCAAAACCCTCAAACCCCAAAACCCAACCGAGTTGCACATGGAATCAGAGGGAACCTCACTAGCAGCCTCGTTTAAAAGGTTAATGAGAGTGAACTCAAGCCAGGACAGGGCAGACTGTGGGAAGAAGGGCAATTTGCACTGTTGGTGTCTGGGTTGTATCCAATCTATAGATAATTAGCCACCCTTCACGTCCTGCTAGCCTCCTTTCACCAGCAAACTCCTTTCATGGGGAGAAAAGAACTAATTGCTCTGGCAAGCGTTTTAAAATGGTTTTGGAGAAGGTGAACATTCAGAGAGCCCTAATGAGCAGAAATTCTCAGTTACTCCATCTAGGCCCACCCAGTAGTGAGAGGGATGGATAATCCCCAATGGAATGCTTTATTCAGGAAAATCAAAGGCTAATGGGCTACTTTTAAAATGGAAATCTCTGCTCCAGAATGAATTTTGAAACACACAGTCATTTGCCATGTACAGACCAAGCAGCAATGAATCACCTAACAAAACCAGTTATCTGTTTGCTTCTGTTTCTCTCTTAAACATTAACATTTCCAGTGTGGCCAGAATCCTGAGTGATTCCACGTGACTTCCTCCTGAAACACTGTACCCAGCCTGCGGAGTGCAAGAAACTCTCTTCCTTAAAGATTTTAACAGAAAATCCAACCTATTCTCAGTCTTCACAAGGCCTTTTCAGGACCAGTCCCTTCAAACGATTTCAGATACATCATTTGATGTGAACAGAGATACAGGCTAAGATAAGTGTGTCTGTGGGAACTGTTGAAACAGAGCAGACCTTTGACTGGGACAAAGAAAATGAAACTCCTACCGAACTCAATTAAAATTGTTTCTGACTGAGAAACCTCAGCTGTTGGCATTACTAAATTTTGTGGAGCTCTGGCTACAGTCACAGGACTTTAGGGCAGATTCTTAATTAAAACCAGGAAATTGGAAAATAAACGTATATCTGGTGCGAAAGAGGGAATGAAATCCTTTCACTCCCTCCTTTCTCCATGGGATAGAACAGAGAGGGGATTCCCATTGTTAAGTGTTTATCAGGCAATCCCAGTTGTGCCTAATCACCACCCACAGCTTCTCTTTGCAGGTCCTCTCTCAGCAAGCTGGCTTAGGGCCTTTGTACTGTTAAGTCCCACTTGAATATTTGGAGGACTTCCATAGCAGCTTTTGTTTGCTTTTTAGAGGGAGTCCTCTCTTCTAGGCACCCCAGCAGCAGCAGAGGCTGTGGAACTTTTCCAAAGTTTTCTGCTTAAATCAGAGCAGAAATCAGAGTCATCAGAGATAACAGAAATGGAAACTGAGGCTGTGGGAGCTTTGCTTCTGTTCTGTAAATTCAGTATGGAACAGTTCTACAGCCCAGAAATGAAACCACGCACACATGTGTCTGTGCAGACAAAGCAACGTATATAAAGCTGTCCAGGGCTAGCCTGAAAGAGGATGAGATAAGGTGGTCTTCCTATCCAGACATATATTTGGCCAAGTCTAAGCTTAGTCTGAGGTTAAGTGATAAGAGGATACCTAATTTTGTCATGAAACCTCAGAGACAGTAACTGTGCTGTAAAGTATCGATGCACTGAGCCTGTGTTTTACCTCCAGTGAAACAAAGGGAGTATCCTGCACCTGTAGAGAGATCTGTTCCCCGTCTATGGTGAACTTTCTTGAATACAAAGCACCTGGTGGAAAAGTAAGATCATTAGAATCAGTGACTGTAACGAAGAAGAAAGAGTACATAAAGGCAAAAGGGAAGTGCTGAAATCCAGATTTTTCAGGCTTATGATCTGTAGCTGCCTATAGAGAAGTGGATGGCACCAGAGCGGTTGTGTGGCTGTTTACATAAATAGAGTGGGTTTGTATTTGCTGTGTGGTTGGGTGTTTTGAACGCATGCCTAGGGTGGTATCTGGGAAAGGTGGTACTGTGCATTGAATCAAATAGTCAAAGTGGGTGCATAGATCCTGTTCAGGTTTTCACTCCATATTGTTAACTTTTTAAAATGTGGACTGCGTATATTTTTAATCTCAAACCAAGATGGCCAGGTGTTGTCTGTAAAAGGAGCGAGCTGTTTCCTAGTGCAATCTTCTGAAAGTCTTTTAACAAGGAAAAGTGTTCTACTTTCCAACACAGAACAAGTGACTGTGTACAAATCACCCAGATGCTCTCTGGGATTTGTGTGACCTTAGCAGTCAGTTTGGTTGAAATCCCCAAGGACTGGACACTTCGAATCTGACTTCTGGTTAATCTGAATGACACATATTCAGGTCCAGGTGCTAGTTCAAAGCATCTAGGACTGATCCAGCTCTAAGACGACCATCACTATTCTGCACTTGAGCTTTATTTTGTTACTGGAGTGTAGGTTAAGTAGCAATGAAAACTTAAGTTTTTATCTTATGAACTAACTGTGGTTGTGGCAAGGACAGCTTCAGAGATTGATGCCATCATCATTTTTCTTTAGAACTTAATACAAGACACATGGATATGTGAAGAAATGCTATATCCACAGCTGTTGTGTACAGCCTTTCAGTCCTGTCCAAATACAACTGTCACTGCTGCATCTAAACCATTGTACTTCATCTCAAACGTAGAGGAATCCCGCCTACTGGGGAGTAAGGCATTCAGATTAACAGGGAGGTCAGTTAGTGACAATAATGCCATCGGTCCTGCAAATTATCTTTGGCTCAAGGAAACAGGTGATTTTCTTCCAGTGGAAAAAGAGTCTGAGCTCATAGAAACATTTACAATATCAGGAAATTTAGCATGGCAAAGTTTGCTGCATCTGAATCCAACACTATTATGTTGTTTTAATACTGATTCTGTGAGGTGATTTAGCCCTTCTGGTTTTGTTTTTTTTTAAACAGATCAGATTTTAAGCTGAAAAGATGGTACTGTTTTATGGGAAGATACTGCACCTCTGAACCAAGACCAGACACCATATTATTCCTACTCTGTAATGCACTGCAGAAAAAAGAGCAGGTACTTCCAGACACTGCCTGTGCTCTGCCTTATACCCAAATGAAGGAGAAGCATGGTTGAATGATCACAAATACTGTGCCACCTGTTTCTTATTTCTGGCATATTTATTTCTTCTCCAGCATGGCTGTTGGGCTGGTAGCTTAATGAGAAAAGCATGTGGTTCTCAGCAATATCTCTGGCAGCAATCCATTGCAAAGCTCTGAAGTCTAACTTGACGTACAGTCTCCCATAGAAGAGATGAAGGAAAAGAAAGAGAAATAGTGCAGCCAACCATCAAGGTTACTTAGGGTCAGCGAGAGGGAGCTGTAAGGAGGAGCTTTCAGATTGTATTTCATCAGACAGGCAGGGATCAAAGGTGGCTTGTACTGCCATCTCTCTCCTAACTCATCATTCTAAATTCAGCGTGCATCTCCAAAATGAAACAATCACTGCTTTGAATGCTGCCTTCCTTCACCCCAAAACTGAGATGGCCTAGGTGTGGGATCTGCTAGAAGGTATGAGCAGAGTGTTCGTAGATCCTGTCTGCAGCACTGGCCAGTACAGTTGGCACTTTCTTGGAGCAGAGGCCATGAATTAAACAGTTCACATGAACACGTCCTCTGAGGTGTCAGAATTAAGCAAGAAATGGAGCAGAAGCAGTTTGCATGGTCACTTTGCTTACCTTGTGGAAAGAAGACTTCAATTTGGAAGTCTGCCTTGTCATAAAAGCCACTGAAAAAAGGCAGTACACCCAAAAAGTTCTGAACTGCCTTTTACGCACTTTGGAATTCCTCTGGCTTCCCTGGGGTTGCAGAGAGCAGCATTGGGTTTCCGTGGTTTAGTCGATAATTCAAGTTGTTCCTTGAGTCTGCATTTTAGTATAGGTATGTCCCCAAGCAAACCTTTTACTCTGATCCTTTTCCATCAAGTTGGAAAAAAAAATAGCTAAAAGGATCATAAATAACGAGCCTTTGATTTATTGCTTTCATAGCTTGAGGCTATTAACTGAAAATATGCACCTTATGGACATCTAACACTGCTTGGCTTCCCTGTAATACGCACCAGTCACAAAATAGAGTGAATTTCTTTTCAAGCTATCTGCGGTAGAAAGCAGACTCACCAGTATTGGCTTCATAGTCTCCAATAAATCTCTTCGTGAGAAAGCGCACAACCAGGGCTGTAAAACAATGAAAAAAATATGGGTCTTTAACGTGAACCAAAATCAATCTTTGCAGGACATATGTATTATCTTACTGGAAGAGTTAGTATAATGTGAAACCAACTTAATCTTTGAATTGCTCACATATTATTCTGCAAATGTTTCTCTCAACACTCACAGAAAAAGTTCTGGGGCCAGGCTGTGATACCTAATGCAGAGTTTTTCACAACTTGTGTTGAAAATAACCCCTTAGATTCAGTGTGACTCTTCAGTGTAGGATAGGGAGGTTTGTTTATTGTGATTGCGGGTACAGCAATCTGACCTTTGGTTTGAAATAATTTAGAAAAAGTAACAAACCAGTAAACTAAAACTAATCCAAGTAGTACATTTAAGACCTACGTGTCATATAAGGAATAAGGCTGATGGATGTAATGTTTCATCCCAGCCTTAAAAATCCTCAGTCCTCCTCCTGAAACCCACTAGTGATCTATAATTGCACCCAGCAAACCAACTGCATGTGCTCTGCGCAGATGGGTCACGCTGCAGTGCCCTGGGCCGCCTTACTCGCCTTAACCTGCAGTGCTTTCTTACACTGTTGGATTAGAACATGTTCCTTTTTCTTGATCACTTTGCAACACTTAAAATCCTGTCGTGGCAACACTAACTTATATTCCTGTAGTGCTTTTATCTCAGCAGATTCCTAATCACTTGCAATACCGCTTAGTTAATAGCTAACAAAAGGGTTTATCCTGCAAACAACTCTATCAAAGATTTCATTTTAAATGATCATTTTTCTCTCAGTGGATACTGGCTCACCTCTTCAGTACCCTTCAATGAAAGGGACTGTGCAGCTATCTTCAACAAACTACTTACAAATAATATGAAAATGTGGCTGCTTCAAATCCAAAACCATCAAACATTTTACTGAGTGCTGGGGAACCTCAGATGTAGTAAAACAGATCTGGCCTTAATATTTTCTGAAACCATGAACCATATATTCAAAGGCAATAATGCTCGCTTTACCCTCTTTTCTTCTCCTCTCCTTTGGAGAATAATACAGGAAAACACATCTTGTACACTGTTATTTGTCTACAGAGCATAAAACATTTACAACAGGAGAATAAAAACTGCTAGTCCCATTTTGGAGGTGTGGAAATTTAGACACGGTTAAATAATTTGAACAAGGCCAGGTAGAATCATTTGTGAGTACAGAGCTCCCAACGCAGTGCCCCCTCCTCTTAACTGCCACCTCACGTTGGCTCCTCACACAGACCTACAGCAAATCTGCTTCACAAATTACTCAGTGCGTTAAAAAAACCCAAAACATCACAAAAAAACAACTTAAAATGTTCAAGCTGCAATAGTCAAGTGTTTTTAGAGCCTTGGGTCTGAGCTGCAAATCAGCTCCTAAGTACAGCAGCAAGAAAAAACTTGGAACTGCACCTGTGGACTTACCTGTCTTGCCAACGCTACTGCCACCCAGTACCACGAGCTTGATGATTTTGTTGGGCACGCAGTCTAATACAGGATACTCTGGTATGGGGAGCAAGAGAAAGTTAGTAGAATACTGTGACATAGTATCCTGAGAGATGAGACGCATGCCAGAAAGGAGAGCTGTTCAACTCCAGTAGGAGTTTGGGGTGAAAAGAAGGAAAACAGCTTCTCGGCGTCTGTTCTTGGCTGTATATCCTGGGACAGAGAAGCCTTCTCATTTCATTTAAGTAGCTTTCCTGAGGAATGTTAGAGCGACTGGCCTCCTCTTCCTGATGCCTCTGC
Source organism: Psophia crepitans (assembly GCA_013399095.1). Taxonomy (NCBI): domain Eukaryota; kingdom Metazoa; phylum Chordata; class Aves; order Gruiformes; family Psophiidae; genus Psophia; species Psophia crepitans. The sequence continues at coordinate 405,983 of VWZZ01008136.1, read as the reverse complement.
TCAGACAGCAACTTTGGAAAGCAAAAAGGAACTTTTTGATCAGCCCCCGTGAAAACTGACTCCTCCATTCCCCAGCCAATCACAAGTGAAACCATGACATTCCTCCGGCCGGGCACCCAGCGAGCGTGTGCCTCCATCGACCACGCTCCCTCGCTCGCTCGCGCTTTATCTCTCCCCGCTGCCTGTTTTATGTGCTGTCCCTTGGCTCTTTGCTAAAACGAGATTCTTCTGGTTTACAGTCATCACGGTAGCGTTTTCAGCGAGATACAGTCACCCCCGTGCTCTGCTCTAATTCCATTTTGAATAATCCCGTTCTGCCTGTCTAGTTTCTTTGCCTTTTCAATTGGCTCCAAGTCCATGCTCTGTTGTTCTCCCTGTCCTATTATGTCCTGCAGTTGGGCCCCTTCAGAGCGCCGAAGCTGATGGGACGCTCCTCTTTGGGAAAACAAACACATTTTTTCCCCCCACGGTTCTCAGGCAGCTGTAGATTATTCCAAAATACTAGCTCACATATGTATCCTGGAGGATACATTTGATCTGCTGGTTTATACATTTTGTTAGCCTTAATGGCCCGCGGGAACGTGGGTTAGCATTGGGTTGGGACACTGCATTTTCTCCAAACATGGAAAAGTGAATTTAGGGCTGGCGACAGACTTGGGAAGGCTGAGGAAGGACTTCAGTGGGGCAAGCTAGACAGAGGGAATGAAGAAAGAATTACTTCTGTAGGAAAACTCAGCATAGTTTTAAGACAGCTGGCGGCTGCAAGGTCTGTTGGGATGACAGCATGTAACCTTACACTAGCTACAATCATCTCTCAGTTATCAAGGAGAATGGGGAGGGAAGAAAAAGGGAAGAGCATTGGGGAGGGAATGACCCAGATAATGCAAAACTGCAAGTAATATAAACCAGATGTAAATTAAACTACAGAAAATGTAGTTAGAGCATTCATCTTTGAAAAACTTCTCAGGAAGGGTCTGCAAGGGGCAGGAGCAGCTTTAGGCGGCGGCGGGAAGAGGCGAGCCTGCCTGGTGCAGGCAGCATACTTCCAAGCCGTGTACTCCGTCACGCTGCGTGGGAGCCACGGCTATTAACAGAAAGTGGCACCGCAGCTAATCCACCCGCAGATCACCATGACCTGAGCATGCAGATTTTTACTGTCTTCCGTACGCTCCTAGCAGGCAGAAGGTGGGCATGGCTCATTATGCAGGGGCTTCAGCCACCAAAAAGGCTTTTTCTGGCCAGCTGCTTTCACACCACTGCTTTCAGTCACAGCATACACACGAGTTGTCCCCAGCAGGTTTTAGCGGCCAGGGGTCTGGTTGCAAGCCTGCACAAGAGAATGGGAAATCAGGCCAGGTCTCTCGAGTACGCCTCTTCCCAAAGCACTGGGGGCCAGGTTTTCAAATGATCTCAGTTTCCACGCCAGCATCAGAGAGGACATGCTGAGTGTGAACTGGCTTTAGAAAAATCCGGCTTTGGTGCAGTCCAGTGAAATAAGCACAAGATTCAGAAGATTTATGGATGTGTCACATTTCGAAAGCTCTGTTTCCCCTCTAAAAACTACTTCTGAAGCAGTATTTGTGCAGAGTTGCTGCGTAAGCACCAAGTGTTATTACTTTGACCATCATGACAGTCAGCTGATGAAGAGGTGGAAAAAAATGTCTGGAGGGCTACCCAGCTCATGGTACTGGGAGGGAGCTGCCAGATCATGTGGTTTTTGGGACATGGCTCCTATGTGAAAGGTTTTCAACTCTTCCGGTGTAAATTTACTTCCAGATGTTTGCAAAGACCCAAACACTGAAAAATCTTTTCCAGGAAATTTCATTACCAGGGTGCTTTAATCTCACTCAAGTTTTGTAAGAACAGGAAAAATGAGAGGAGGAATAGGAAGATGCTCAAAATCTTGTGGTCAATTAACAGGGCGCTTTGAAATGCCTTACTGAGCTGGACACACTGTAAATTTGGGGATTAGCTAGCAGCAGTCCACCTCTGTAAGTGCAGGATGTTGAAACCTTTGTTACCATTTGCTATTAAAAGCATATATGAGTAATATAAAAGTATTAATCAGAACAGTCCTCCTGTAAAAACAAACAGCAACATATCTATCAGCTTCTAGGTGGCCAGAAGAGTTTCAGCCCAGGAAAAAAAGCCTGATAAGTTAAGCAATATCACAGAGAATATTCTGTAGGAGCAAAGACATTCCTAGAAGCATGCAGGTCTGCTGGTTTGCTCCAAAAGAGAGGCGACATAATCAACAGCAACCAAAGTTAAAGTCTTTTTGGGTAACCAAACGTTGTGCCAGCGCTGAGGAACTCCAGAAGGACCTCGCAAAAGTGAGGGAGTGCAGATAAAGTCGGCGGGTGAGCTTTAGTCTAGATAAATCTAAGGTAATGCATCGAGAGAAAAAGAATATAAATGGTGCTTAAGCGATGCTGAACTTGGACATGGCACTCATAGATTAGGAAGGAGACCCTGTTGTCATTGCTGGCAGTTCACTCTCATGAAAAAAGCCAACACAATGTTGGATATCCTCGGGAGGGGATGGAGATGAAGAAGTAGGGTAGCATTGTGCTGCTGACCTAAACCCCTGGAGCATCCCCATCTCCAGGGGTTTGCTCTGGAGACCGAGCAGGTCTCTGCATCTCGAAAACACAGTGGGGGCTGCGAAGGCACAGAGCAGGGCACCAACCCCGATCGTGGGCCTGGAGCAGCTGCTCTGTGAGGACAGACTGGAAAAGCTGTTTACCATGTGCTTGTATGGCGGTGCTGACACAAGAGGAGATGTGTGGGGGCAGGAATGAAAGCCCAGTGGTGGAGGAAATGTTGAACTGCTTCTTTTGGCAGCTGGGATGGCTTCTGATTGCTTATAACAAATGTGACAGCAGTTTTAGACTGCATCTTGGAAGAAGACCAATCGATTTCTAGTTCCTTTGCTAATATGGTTCAATCTAAATTTCCTACGCACTAGCCGAGGCTTCTTGTGCTTCTAACCAAAGCTTGTTTCCACCGCGTGCAGAAATCTCTGTCCAGACAGAACGGGTTTTAATAACGATAACAAACCAGCACAATCTCCAACCATGTATTCTCAAGCTCCTTCCCCTGGTCAAATCATAACTTTTAGGCTCTAATTCCTAAAGAATTCGAGTAAGATACAGAATCAAAGCCAGAGGTTTTTAAATCTGATGCTTATCTGCTTTTCTAGATGGTCAGAAGAGTCTTTTCACGAAGTGAAAGCACGCAGAAGGATTCACACTATTTGAGAGTGTATAACCCTTGGCATGTAGAATGAGAATTGTTTTTAAAAGAGATTTTAATTGTTTGTGCACAATGGACTTATATTTAGCTAAGAAAACCATGTTGTAAATTCAAATTCTCTTGGAAAAACAATAGCTTAAATTAGAGGGAGAATGTTTGCAAAACTCAGAGCAACTTTGAAAACATGTGGATGATTCTGGAGATTGCACTACCCACTCCTTGGGTTGCTCCACGCAAAGATATGTGCCTTTGCATGCTGCACAGAGATTATGTTATTTCCACACCAGATTTTTTTGCAGATTTATTTACTGCTCTATGTTGCTTTTGGCTATGGTTTTCTATTTTTAAGATTTTCTATTTTTATTGTTGTTGGCAATCCTACACATCTTCAGAGATGAAGCATTCTAAAAATAAAAATATTTGCCATTGCCGTAGTGCTTTTCATATAAGGATGTCAAATTGCTTTTAAAACTGGATATAATTATTCCTCATACATTTCACGAAAGGAGTAACAGATGAGCAGAGCCAGAGTGATCTTGCTAAGAACCCAGCACGTCAGGGAAACGGCGATTGCTGTCGCTCTTTCCCCTTCTGCCAAAAATGACCTTTCTTCTAAAAGTCTGTTGGTAACGGTTACATTTACCTCCGGTATCTCTCAGATGGTTTTGTGCCGTATACTGACGTTCGGGCGACGTGGCTGGAGAAACACGGCCCGTTTCTGAGCAGAAACGCTAAACGTGGTGCTGGGGAAACGCCGGTTGCTTTGGCAGACGCTGTGATAAAACTCGTAGCAGGCGCCTTGTGTAAACATCCCCCGCTCCTGAATGTATCCGAACACCACCAGATTGCTCTCTGCAGCTTTGTCTGACCGTCTTTGTTCTTTGTTGCAAACCTGGGGCCCAAAGGCCAGTTCTCACACTGCACTCAACCAAAGTAGTGTTTTCACCACCTTTTTGCACCCTCAGAGTTGGGAAAGGCAAAGAAAAAGCATCTTTGCAGGAGATGGGAAAGGAACAGAACGAAACGTGCACGAGGAACCGGCCTTTCTCTGTGTGCTTGGGATTTCACCCCGTGCGGAGCCTGAGCCTGGGCAACATGCGTTAAAAATTCGGCCGTGTGGTTCAGCAGTAACCTCAGATGATGGTGTCCGGGGACAAGACTGCGTTTTAGCACCATAATTGTTCCCAGCACAAAGTTGTTCTGATCCCGAGGCCAAAGGGGAAGGAAGTGTCCTCAGATGCTATTGCGACAGCTGCGATAAATCATATTTGATTCTATTTTGGGATGGAAGGGAGGCAATCACTTAAATATATAGTTCAATTTGGTTAAACGCTGTACAGATTCCACTATTTCTGGATTTCCTGTCCCTAATTTTGTTGCACTGCTGTTCATGGAAACCCTGTAAGGAGCACGTGTCCCGTTTCACTTTTGGCATATTTTGCAAGGATTTTCTTTTTTTTTTAAGGTCACAGAATACTTTCCCTCGGGAGCCTGTAGTAGATGACGTGGAAAGCACAATGTGTATAAGGGAACATCACTGCAGGCGAGCAGCTCGAAAAGAATGGAAACATCTTGGCCTCATAAAAAAGTCTGTGCTTTGGAAACCGAACAGTCCTCCCTTCCCCGCAGATATTCCCACAAGGTCGGGGCTGGAGTGAGGGGCGGCGTGCGGGAACAGTCCTATCACCGCTGACGGTGTGCTTCGTGCACAGCGCGAGCAGAGGGCTTCCAGCCACCGTCATCGGCGCTTTGCAGCAGCTCGTAGTTAGCACAAGACATGAGCCAGGCTCCTTCCACAGTTCTATAGATCTTAATCGGGCAGATGACAAACGTTCCTATCCATCCTCGGCTTCACGAGGGATGTTTTCCTCTGACACGTATTTGCTTTTGGTATGCGCTGCGTGAAGCGCTATATGGCGACTCGGCAACATTTTTCACTCCTTTTTCCCCTGGTTTTACAATAGCCGCTGTTGTCATTCGTGGTGCTGCGCTCTGAAAGAGCCCTTTTTGTGATTTTGCTGGAACGGGGACAGATGGCGCAGAACAGCAAAGGATGAGTCGTGCAGAACCATTGCCTGACTCCATCCTTGCACTCGGCATCGTCGGAGAATCCCATTTGTGGGTGCTCGCACCCGCAGAAAAGGGTCTCGGGAGACGCAGAGTTCCAGCGTGCACCTTCGAGGCGTCTCGGTCTCTGGGGTGGCCGTGGTTTGCCTCGCTGCGGCGGCTGGCAGTACCCCCCAGCTCCCCAACACCACCCCAGTGGGGACGGCACCTTCCTCCGGTTTCACGGGTGACCCACGGGGCGCCCACCCCACCGGGCCTCCAGCCACCTCCCTGGGCCGAGGGGCCCGGGGCACGTCTCACCTCCGCCATCCCCGGCCGCGTTTCGGCAGAGGGCAACGCCGCCGCAGCCCAGCCCTGCGGTACCCCCGAGGGAGGCCTTGCCTCTCGCAGCCTCGCAGGGTCCGGCTGTCCGGGGTCGAGGAGGGATGAGCGGGGAAAGGGGGCGGCTGCGGAGAGGGGGACAGCAAGGCGTCGGAACGCTTGGCGGC
>VWZZ01008136.1:352506-399679 GCA_013399095.1 Psophia crepitans | reverse complement strand
GAGAGCTCGCTCGCTTGGGGTGGGTGTGTCGGCTGCCAGCGGCCTGGCTGCAGAAACACGTTCAGGGCTTTAGCACGCTTTCTTCCAGAGAGAGCGGACCTGAGGGGGTTATTGAGCATAAATTCTCTTTCAGGCTCAGATCGTGGTCATCTGTTGTGATAACTAGGCTTGACTTAAAGGTTGTTACGCTAGTTTATAAAAGCTCTGTAATTCTTTCACGTGAATGCATCTAACAGGGTACCATCCATAGTGCCAGCGAAAACCTAGCGAGGAGGAGGCTGATATGATCGTGCAGAATTTTTAATGAAGCTACAGTGCTGCGTAAATAGAGGCCACGGAGTGGTTTGTCTAGCGCTAAAACACGGCTGACTCACAATAAAATACTGCGTCTTGTTAACGATACACCATCTAAACATGTCGTGAAGATTCTTACTGTAAGGAGTTTGATCAGTCTAAAACATAACAGGGGTTTGAATTGCCGAAATCCAACTTGGAAACAGGCTGAGAGTGCTCAGTCTCAGTATTTTGTTTTTCACAGTCCCACGCCGTGGTTGTTCCAAGCGGTCAGGCTTCAGGTTCAGATCTCGCTTGAAACAGCAGCAAACCAGAGAGCAGGCTGCAGTGCCCAGGGGGGCTCTTGCACACCAACTTGCTGCGACTGATTTCACGAGCGTGTGAAACGTGCAGCGGTTTTCTGTTTCTTTTCCATGTAGGTACTGACTGCTGGCTCTGATAAACTTGAGACCTGATTGAGCTGAGCCACAGCGGTGCTGTACACAGTGTTTGAAGTTTCATAGTAGCACTTTTGTAAGAGATACTATTTTTTTATTTTTTATTTTTTTTAATTTTTGGCTATGGATACTTCATCTTAAAGATTTTGGTATCGCAGAAGACTTCCCAAACTTTCACACTTCACTAATCTCTCTAGATTTTATTTTTTTTCAACATAACTTGCATTTTTTATTTGCCCATCACACACACAGGTGAAATTAAGGTCACGAGAGGTAGCTGAATCATGACTTCATTGTGGAGTTCTGCACCCCAGAGGCAAGTGATTGACTCAATCCCATGTAGTATTTTGGATGCATTCCTGAGATCAGCTGACTGAGCCTCAGATTAAGAGGGCAAATGTAAGGCAATGCATTTTCCTATGAGTATGGAGCCAAACCTGAATACAGCCATTCCAGCGCCTGTGATTTGTTTTTAGAAACCTTGGCTATCCATACTCAATCTTGGATTCATTTTTGCTCCTGCACTTACCTTGATTTTGATGGGATGATAGATGAAAGCTAAGCACCTGCTTGTAGCCTACTGATGTCCCTTCTGAAGTACTCTGTTTATTATTTTTTTTTCCCCTCCGCAAGAGGAGAGTTTTCACAGTGCTGCAGCTTTGGGAAGCAAGTTCTTCGTACTGTTTTTGTTTCAAGAGGAGAACTTGCAGTTTGGTTTCTCTGCAGAAAACACTGAGCAGCACTGCTAGCACTAAATAACTGCATGAAACTTGCTTCCAAATTTCTTATACAGCTGTTTAAACAAATGCTATGGAATTCTTCAGCATCAGTGTTTTAGGTGTGTGTATAGCTTAGCTAAACTTACTGTCAATCTCACTACTGTTTCCTTCAGCTCGCCCAGGAAAATTAAGGTCTGGATGTTATATTTTAAAATTTAATCAGTTTATTTGCATCTACTTTAATTAACATGCAGTCAGTAACAATACTGTTTGCTTTGTCATAATGTGAATATGAAAAACCTAAGCCTTCGTTATAAAAACATTTAATAACGTTCACGAAGTCCCTTTGTGAAACTACTTTCTTCAGGATTGTGCTAGTAGGTAGTGGTTGTACAGTACTTCACAGCTTTTTAGTAAAATACGCAGGTTTTACCAGCACTTCTCATCGTCATCTGTGCTTCAGGCTGGACAGCTGAAACTCCGGTTTATGACATTCTCAGACCCCTCAGAGAGCATCACAGGGACCGGCGTTCCTGACTTCCCGCCTCGGACACTCCACTCTTCTGCAATGTCTCTTTAAAAATTAAATTCAACACCCGAACTCATTAGTAGACAGTAAGGTAGTTAGAACTTTAATCATACCTCCCTCCCTAAAGTAACTTCCAGTTTTCTGTAGCGTGGGTCAGCTCTCCTCGGGATCGTTGCGTTTCCTTTATGCGAGTGCCATCCCTTTTTCAGCGATTGCATAACATTCATGTGGCAACTCTAGCGTTGCGAAGACTGGAAACTCGTAGGAAAATACTTGTTCATTTGAATATGATTCACTGCTTGGTAAGACTGCTGACACCGTATGGGAAGGCACATCCGTAGCCAAGCGCTCCCAACCAGAGCTCTGGTTCTCTGCTGTGTCCCTTTGACGTAGTTTTGTTTCCCAGCCCTTATCTTTACGCCGGGAGTTTTTATTTTCTTTTTGCAAACAACTGCAAAATTATCTAGAAGAGTGAAATAGAAAGCACGACTGAGGCATTTTGTTACCTTTCATGAAAAATGCATAGCTCCTGTTTCAAAAAGATTTAAAAGTGCTGCCTGTGTAGTTCTGTGGCATATGCGTGGTCACAAAGCGATGTGAATCCTCTCTTAACTGAGGAGAGAGAGCAAGGAGAGTTGAATTTCTATGGGTCTGACTGCATCAGCTAATCCAGAATGTGTCCTGTGCTTCGGGGGACTGAGACGGCCAGTTGTAGAAGTGAGTTTTTGAGTCAGGAGTCGAGGGTTTTTTGTGTTGCATTGACAATAACTTGTTTTAATTGGAGAAGCAAAACTGGAATGGAGCAAGGTGTGAAGCGTAGATCTGACCTTTTCCTCTCTGACAGCCAATTTTGTGAAAAGTCTGTAGGAAGCTGTTAGCAGAAATATTGGTGTTTCTTGGTAGGCTAATTAGGGACACTTCACCTAGATTAATGTCTAATTGTTTGCTAAACCAGTAAGACATGCCTGAAGACCTCAAATCACATATACAAATTGGTGGTAGTCGTATTCTGCTCCTCTGAATCAGTACAGCGTGGATATAATTATTAACTTCAGTGCTAAAGAAGAGATGACTGAATCATTTGTAAGTAATATATTTCCATTTGCCACCTGAATAATTTACGCTGTTCGGTTCAAACAGGGCTTTCATGCCACTGATGTGTAATAATGTTTGCCGTACTGCTGTTTCACCTATATATTAAGAACTTTGTTTTAGCTTCATCAGCGAAATAGTGTTTATAGCTGGGAAGGTATCGCTGCAGAAGTGGAAAGAACGGAGGATAAGAGTAGAACTAGCTAAGCAGACTTCTGTTTCCAGCAGTGCTCTGCTTCTTCCTTGACTTGTTAACACGAAGGAAACAAATATTCATCTTTGTACGTAAAACCCAGCTTGAGAATAACCTGCTTTGTTTTAGGGGGGAAAAAACATGTGGAACCCTTTGTAAACCAGTTAGTAGGTCACTTCGTGCAAGGTTTTCCTGTATGCCGTTGGTACTCCAGCACTCTGCGTGACGGGTAGTTACTGATGCGTTCTCCAGGTTTTGGACTTGCAGCAGGTTGGAGATGTAAGCCTCTGCGAAGCAGCCGGCCTGCAGTTACCAGCCAACTCAGGTGGAGAGCACACGGGGTTCCTTTGAATGATTTCTAGGATTTGACTGGAGTCTTGAACTACCACGGGGATGAGGGTTTTTTTCTGCTGTTCTGGTGCCTGTTTTGATCCCAGATTATCTAGAAACTTCAAGCTTTGATGACTTCACTGTCCCTGGGAGATGGAGCGATGCTAATATTACGTTGTGTCATGGAGTACTGAGGAATCTATGGGCAGTATGTGATTCGTTAGTTGAAACTTGGTATTAATTATACTGGAGGACCCCTACTACAGAGGTGTTGCAATTTAAAAATGAGGTAGGAATACCAAGGAAAAGATGCTAAAATAAGAGTGTAGATAGTTGAAGAGGTGCTCTATATTACTGAATCTTTCTTCTTTTGTTCTTTAATCAGGATTTAGAGCAAATGCTTTTCATACATTGAATTAACCTGTATTTCTACACACCTCAGTTTCTTGTTCCTATTAAAAAATAAATGGCTTTCAGTATTTGCTCTTATAGTTGTCGATTTGGGAGATTCCTAGACTTGTGGCCAAAGTAAGGGGCTGCGCTGTAGATCATTGTGTTTTGTTTCTTATGTCATACTTCGTATTTTCAGCTCCTTTCCTAGTGATTTATGCACTTAACCTCTGGCGCACTGAGTAGCGAATGTGCACACGTTCAGCTCCATTGATGGCCCCTGTGTCTGAATTTTTCTACCATACCTTTGTGCCTGTTTAACCCGCACATGGGTAACGTCTGAAGTTATAGCTGCAGTGTTCTGTTTTGCTTTCCAGCAGCATCCGCTTCCTCACATTTTGAAGTATTGTTCCTCCACTGTTTGATGTGTGAAAGTCATGATGAAATCATCTTACTGACTCATGAAAGAACAATACTGGTAAACACCGGGCCTTGAGTACACCTGTAGGTCTGTGTGTTTGTTCTTTTAGAGGGCCAAAAAGCTGTAAAACAGCTGAGAGCTGTAGTAGCAAGACATCTACTCTTATATGTGTTACTAAGTCATTTGAGAGAAACCCAAGGTCAGGAGGAATCTTGTGGAGCTCTTGGGTGGATGCACTTAGCTGTGAATCTTGCGTCATCTCGGGGATGGTGGCTAAGAAGGAGGAAATAATTTGCTTACAGTACCACATTCCAAAGGTCGAGACTCTTAAGCGGTAGTATCTGTCCTTCCTACCCCTGAGCCAGCACCATTTCCATACGTTCCTTTTACTGGAGCTTAGCTTTACTATGTAATTTTAAAGAGCATAGAATGACAGAATTTCACAAGTGTCTCTGACTTGCCGTACTTCTGTAAGTGAGGCATAGATCCTGTGGACCTTGCAGGACCAGCTCCTAATTGAATAAACATTTACATGAAACAGTTTACAAAGCATTCTGCATTCATTTATTTAAAACCACTCTAATTAAGACTGTGCTGCAGGTTCTAAGCACTTCAGAGTAGTAAACTTGTTTTGAAATACAGCATTTTCTAACTTTGCCGTGGTCTCAACGATTTTGGCAGCAGCCAGGGTGCTCTGTGAGCTTTACTCCCTGCGGAAGAGTGGGCAAAGCCAGCTTTTCCTGGGCGCACTGAAGGACTGTGCAGCTCAAGGAGATTCTGTAGTACTTGGAAGTGTGGAATCTTGCAAAGTCTGTGACATGGTTCTACCTGCTCCTTTTAAGATTATCAGTTTGTTTTGCCTTCGTAAGCGTGCTAAGTGCCGGAATCCAAAGTTCCATTTACTGTAATTGCACTGCCTAGAATGGCAGCCTTCCTGGATGCCTGGGAAGGGATAATTTCAAAACCTAAATCGCAGTGAGCGAGAGCCGAGCTGACAGCTCTTTTTATCGGATCACAGCACTACACAACCAAGGGTTTTGAAAAGATGGGGAAGCAACATCTAATTCTGCGTTTAGAAAACCATGACAGTATGTTCTGCAACCCCAGTTCTGCTCCTTTTGTGCACTCCCTCACATGGTAATTTTAATAGCCCTGAACTTGGAACTGTTATCATGGCTAATACAGCAAAGTCCGTGCAGGCAGACTTTATGAAAGGCATCATTTTATTCAGATCTCTTTTCTGAACAGTTTTCGGTAGCCCTGATTTTGCCTACTTGTTCTTTTTTTTATTTTGGGGTGGGGTTTTTTTGATTGCTCACTCTTTAAAAATCACTCTACAGTCATGCAGTATATTTAACCAGCTTTTCTAATCTTGAGCTACTTCCCAGCTTTTTTTTTCAAATGCTAAATCTTATCCTACCCTAGTTTGTTAAGAAGAGAGTCAAATGAATAAGTGGAGACTTCAGCAAGGCTTGTGTACCAGATATGGTCTGGACACTGAAATATCTCCTAGATCCTTTCCCTTTTTTTGTCTTTCTTTAAGAGAAATGTCTTTTGCCAGCAGGTGCATGCTGTGTGCTCAGTAGGAATAAGCTGGTTCCAGTCCAAAAGCTGAGTTAGTATGGTGCTGAGCCCAAGCTAGTCTATGGTAAGGGATTTTTGTTTCAACAGGCTGTTATACCAACCATGCTACGCAGCTTCTGAGTGTGCATGCAGCTGTAATAGAAGTTTAGAGATACCCTAAGTTGCAATGCTTTAATTTCTTCATTTGGACTGAATGGTATTAATTGCAATGGGAGAAGGATAAAAGGCTTGTATAAAAAGCATATAATGTGGAAATTAATATTTTTCACTGAGCTAAAAAAATAGTAATTTATCCTTGAAGAAAGGCTGTATCTTCAGATTTCCATGGACTGTATGGAGAGTGTTTTAAGTTAACTGATTCTCTCTATCTTGTTAAAAGTAATCCGTTGATGAGATTAGTCTTGTGTGTATTTTAGATAGGGCTAAAGCAGCTGAAGTATATAGGCAAGCATAGGAAACTGCAGTTTACACACCATACAGTGTACAGCTAGGAATTTTTCTGGAACTTCAGGAGCAGTAATACATATACCTACAGCTTTTAAAAGTTCTCTTCTGAGAATCTCCTGCTGTCTACAAATGAACTGTAAATGGAGCTTCTAAAACGGTGGAATGCCCCAAAATGAGGACAGCAGTGCCTTGGCTGCCTTGTAGATTTTTGTCAGGATCGTTAGTATTAAAAAAAGAAACAAACTGCAAGTTTGTGGTTGTATATTTCGAAAAGATGAGAAGGGCTTCATGGTTCTAGTTACTTCTTTCTCTTGCACTTAAGTGTAGCAGGGATGCAGCCGCTGCTCCAGTAGCATTGGTTTGACAAGTGTAGTGTCTGTTATAGAATGGTTATAAATCCATTGACAATCTGCTGTTGCATGGATTTCCCTGGGTAATTTTCAAAACACAGTATAATTAGAGCACGTCAGAAATGCTGCTTGCACTGTAGCCATTTTTAATGACTGTTTAAATGCTTAATTTAATCACTATCCTTCTTTCACCCCTTTCTTCTTGTGTTCTTGCTGTACTACTTTCTCTCTTCCAGCCTCTCTTGTAAAGGTGTCATGCATTAGAAAACACACCCAGTTGCTAATAGCTAATGGATAGTGCTAATGTGAGACACTGCACTGTTCAGTCAAAGCAAATGTGAAACCAGCACCCTCCAAAATGTGCAGGACGGCGGTCTGAGCCCTCCTCCTGTGCTCTCTTAATCCTTGAAGAATTGCAGCCTAGCAATGGTAAATGCCATCAACCACTCTGCTTCCCCTCGCCAAATTCCAAGGCTATTGCAAGGAGGACAGTGGGATCTTCCCACTCGTAACCGCTTCCCACCATCTGCTTTGTAGGTTTTTTCCCCTCGTTTTATAGCTTCACTGTCTCTCTGCTCACTGCTCAAGCAGCAGTACAGCATTGACCTGATTATTTTTGACAAGAGCCCTGAATAACAGCAAGGATAGTGACCCAATGTTGTGTTAATTTTGATCCTCTTACTGAAGCTGTAGCAGCAGCTGCTTCGTGCTCCTAAGGCCTGCCTGCATGCTTACCAGGGGAGTACGACATCGCTTTTGTGACCCTTCCCACGTCTGTAAAGTTACCTTCGTAGCAGGAAAAAGTAGATACTTATAAATGGAAGTGTGAATTTCTCCAGAGTGCAAAAGTGTTAGTTCAGGATACAAAAATTTGACTGGTGATGCTGATTAGCCTGTAATTAATCCACTTGTTCTCAGCCAAGCTTTGTGGAGGATCAGGATTTCACTGGAACTTAGTCAAATTCATAGTACTAAAAGGGGTAAAAGTTATAACTTGAAGCAAGAACCGTGTGGATCCTGGACACCTGGATTTGTGTCACCAGTTGGCTGTAGTTCATGCTCTGAGCTATGTGGTTGTTATCAATCGTCGTCAGCTCTTCTGTCCATTGATAACTTCAGAAGAACGTTTCAACTCAGGGCCTGATTGTAATTTGTGCTGTAAAGCTGCTTGTGTATAGTGAATAGAAAAGCGATAACTTTTCATCTTCCAACAGTAATTTCTTCTTCTGATTCTTGTCAGATAAGCAAATGCAAATCTGTAAGCCGTTTGTCTATAAGAATAATTAGAAATTCAAATAAGTTTAATAAGAGTACCGAAGTATTTAAGCCCCTGGAAACTGCTGATACATTTCCAGCTTCTGAAATCTATTAAATCTAGACCAGGCAAAATACTCATTTTCTTTGCACGAATAGTCGCAAGCTGGTTGTAGCGTTTACAGGAGGTGATGCGATGAGTTACCAGTGTAATCTGGCGAAGAAATAGAAGTCTACTACTATTTTTCAACCTGCATGGTCTATTGAACTGGAAATAAATTGTTAAGACTTCTCTACTGAGCAAAAAGGACTCACAGGTTACAAGTTGGAAGACAAGACTTGATAGATTTCTGTTCTAGTTTTGATGGGTTGTTAAGTTAAAATTTCAGCTCTGCTGTGGGATCACTTCATCTGGGATGACTCGGTTAGACAGCTATCTCTGGTAAGAGGTTTTGACACTGGGCTTTTCGCATCCCTTTTTATTTTACCATCCCTTTTTGCTTTACCAAACTCAACAAAAACCTGCCTTAGAGACCTTTGGATGTTCTTTGGGTAAATACTAGTTTTCCTCAATTCATCCTATCTTCCCTTTATCTCATACATACCTAAGTTAGTGTGATGTCCCTCACTGAGCTGGTATGAAAAATGAATATTAACCATTCCTCTGTTTGATACTTAAAATTCAGTATATCAGATTTGGTTTTAAGGGTGTTTTTTGTCTTTTCTGATGGAAATCAGTGAGGACAAATCTTCTTGGATTGGTCACTTTTTTAATTAGCTAATATGCATAAAGTAAAATTACTGCAGCTATGACAAAATATTTTATTGTTGGTCTGTTGGGGTCGTCTTGACCATTGTTAGCTCTGTCTATTACTCTGAACTGCTAAAATAGTGATAATTCAAACGGGTCAGGCAACTTTCCATCTTTCTGTTTGACTAGTAATGCCGGAACTGCAGAAACCCAGTGAGTGAAGCTTGGTCGCTCTCTGGATTCAAAGTCAGTTCTGCTGGTGCGGCTGTGAACAGAATAGGGGAGCTCTTGAGAAGTGCAGCCAACCTCTGAGACAACGCTTTTAAGTCACAGTAATTTCTAGAAAATTACAAATCCTGATTACAAGTTGCTAAAACTTTAGTTGCCACCTCCCCCACGGATATGGAAGTGTAAATTCGTATCTCTCTGAGTCTAATTACATAAGTAAAACAGTATTACCAGTTCAGTTAAACTAGGGGATGTTTTCCTCATCAGGTAATTATGTGTTGACTGCTGATGTGCTTCTGGGGTTTTTATAAGATGTATTTATTTGTCTTGTGCTAGCGATGAGAAGTCAATTCTAATTTCATGCATTAAGCTCTATATTTAGCTGTATTTTAATGTACATTATTTGCTTAGCTTCTATATGCCAAGCCAACTCAATCGGTATGTATTAGTGACTTTTTTCTTGTCATTTTTATTGGCCTTACAATGGGTTTCACGGCTCAGCAAAACAGTATTGGTTTTCGTATGTTTTTAGATGTGTGAAGTACTGTAACATGCAGAATAGTTTGTGACACCCCAGAAAAGACGCATCTCTCAATTCCCCAAATAATCAAATATAAATTTTCATACTTTGAACACTTCCCACACTGGTTAGGTTTGATTTCTAGATGAGAAATGTGAGTTCTGTGTTTCCAAAATGATGAAGTGTGTATCATTTCTTATGAGCAAATATTTATGTCATCTGAGGCAGAAATATTTACCAAGATGGAAAAATCTTTTAGTGGGAGTGAGAAAATGTGTGTAACACCTATTGGTCTGCAAACAGCTGCTTATTAAGCTTCATTACAGCAAGGCAGGGTTCATGCTGCACTGGGTTTGCTCTCCAGTTGGTTAATTCGCCATTAGCGAATTTGGTTGCAAAGTTCATGGGTTGTGAGTAGCTGAACTTTGACTCCAGCCTTACTCAGGAACATGTTGTGGATTTCCATCCTGAAACACGACCAATTTGTGCTGTCTCCATAAATTTCCTTTTTTTATTTTCCTAAGTATTTGTTGCCTTCTGTAGTGTGGTTCTCCCAGACACTGACTCCCATGATAAATCACTCCATACTGTTTGCAACGTAGTTATTTTATCATGGTATGCTACGTATGTGCATTTTCTAGAGCTTCTTCGGTATGTTGCGTATTACTTGTTCTGTAAGTTTGCATCTTCAGAACTATTTACGACTAGGTTGTGATTTTGATGCCTCCCACAATTACCTTGAGTCCTGTTTTGGTTTTTTTATGATTTTGGTAGGCTAATTTAAAATGTTCTAAGACAAGGAACTTCAGAAACATTGCAACTAAATGTTAGGTTAATTCTGTGGCTGATAGACTTTAGCATGTAATTTACTAAGGAAACCTTAAATTTTTTTATCTGCCCCTGCAGTTAACTTGCCCAAGTTTACAAAGTTTGGCAGTAGATACAAGGAAGCACTTGACAAAAAGGCACATGTAGCCTGTTAAACGGGCAGATACATGTGGAATACAGGTTGGTGGTTTAGTTGAATTGCAGCGCTGGTTTAGGGTAGGTTATTAAATTATTTTTAGCATAGTTTTATTAAAAATCACAATTCTTATGCTTTTACTTCTTTGTTCAGATATTTATTCTATATGTTGCTTTGGAATGTTCAGGTAGTCTGAGTTCTTCCTTGTAGGTAGCTATTCTTATATGTAGGTTTGGGTTGGGTTTTTTCAGGAGTGAGATAGTGGAGGGAAAAAGAGGTGCTTGGAAGCAGGGAATGGATGTAGGGAAACAAATGAGAGGAGCTGCTTGAACTGGCACCGATGCCTCAAAATATTTCTGTGTAATTGCTGCTTGCGAAGAGTCTTGCTTGTAAATCTGTCAGCACCTAGTGAATGTTTTAGTGGTTTTTACAGTACCCAATTCTGAGCCTTCCTCGTTTTCTCTTTTTTGGTATATGTAATTCACTGTAAATCTGATTTGGGAGATGAAACTAAAGAGTTTCCATTCTTCCTCTTAAACTAAATTATTTCTTGGTTTCTTTCCTGTTTCTTAGAAAAATTTTAGTTATTTCTTTGTTAAAGACAATCTAGATGGAACCGTCTATAGAGTCTTTACTTGTCTGTGGTTTATATTAATAGCAGAATGCTAATGGAAATGATTGAAATATTTGCTCACAATTATGAGGCATTACTAGCATCAGGGAAATAGATGAATTTTGCTGGACTGTAATTTTTGTTTGTTTAGTGCTTTTCTGAGGTGTTTTGAGGTGGCTGACCTGTGCAGAAGGATTTCTGTTTACTGTTTGCAGAAGGTTTTAAGGAGAGTGACTTGGATATTTAAAACAGAAATCAAGAATCCAAAGTGCTTGGATTCTGCGTTGAATGGTGGCAACTCCTTGGGTAGCAGCACGGATGCTGCGAAGGGCTGTTGGAAGATCAGCAAGAAACAATAGAGAACAAGGTGGAGTGGTATGAGGGAAGGTACCAAATCACAAGTGAGAGCTCAGCTATAAGATACTGGTGGATTTAGAAAAAAAAAGAAAAGGGAAAAATGGAAAGAAATGCATGAACCACTTTGAAGTAGGCAAAGTTCAAACTGAAAGGAAAAATGTTGGTGTGGTTTAGTTCTTGTTCTGTTTGACAAGGCCATATGGATGTGTAGTGGTATTTTTCAGTTGTATCTGAAATAGTACTTTCTATCCTGATTATATTGCTGGAGGCTCAAGGATGTATCAAAATGCACTGTAAGCTTAATACATTGTCCTTCAATTAAGGGTAGCAAAACCAGAGTGCTTTGAGGTGATCTGAGTTTGAGGAATATCTGATAAAAGTCGTCTTTCCATTCTTTCTGGGGTTTGTAACCGTGGTTCACTTATCCATAGTGCTTTCTGGAAATAAAGTTAGAAAACATTAGTATTTCTAATGTAACGTGTCAGTGAAGGCAAGATTTTTTTCAAGAATTCATTATATGAGATGAAAATAACAAACAGCAACAGTTCACATCACAAAAAGACATTTTTTCTTTCATGGGTTTGTTACCCATATGGTTTCTGTTCTCTACATTTGGAAGTTCATGGTGTGTTATTTCTTATTTTTACAATGCATTCTTGGCTAAATTTAAACTGGTGTTTTTCGGTCACTGTGACTAACCTGAAGTCTTAAGTGAGAACAAATTTCTTGTTGTTAACTTTCAAATAAATTCAAATAAAATAGAATTTAAAGAAAAAAGAGAAACCAAACAAAAAACCCCAAACAACCCTCCTGTGAGATCAGGTAGCTCTAATTCCAGTGATGAAGCTGAGTTTTTAAGTGAAACTGTGGTACCTTTTATAATAATAAAGCATCATATTGATTTCATTTTGAAGAATATAGGAAACAGAAGATGCTAATTTGCGATGGAAGTAACTTGTTAGCTGCTTTGTTTTTATATGAGTAGTATGAATTCTGTTGGGTTTTTTTTAGGAAGGTTTTCTCCTCTAACCTACTGTTTCTTTGTAGGGCGCCAATGCCTCTGCTTTGGAGAAAGAGATTGGTCCTGAACAGTTCCCTGTGAATGAGCATTATTTTGGCTTGGTCAATGTAAGTGAATTTTCTATGGCTGAAATGCTGTTTTCTAATTGGTATCCTAATTTTGAATTTATCAGATTCTTTGTTAGAACTTGTAACTATGAGCACTTCTAACTTCAAGTGGGAGTCTGCACAGACACCGCATCCTGCAATATGGTGCTGTGCCTTATTAGTCAGCATATAAATTTCATCTTAAAAACAGAAAAATAAGTATATTTATAATAAAGTTTTAGAGATCTTCCTACACAAGTAAGTTTCTAATTATAGGATTTTAATATTTAACTGGAAAGGACGTTAACAAGGTGTGTACATTGTTCATATGCTCTTCTAGAGAAGAGAGAGATGATTTTACATGGATGCTGCAGTGTATGGGAGCCTGGAGGTTTTAAAATGAAAATGTGTTACTTTTCTAAAAACATACAATGTGTGGGATTAATGGAAGTTGTTGGATGCAAGGACGTAGCCGGGAGATGAATGACGTTGGCTTGGTTGATAACTTTCTTATATGTAGTAATACTCCTTTTTTAATTTTTTGACAGCTTTGTGTAACACTGCATCCTTGTAAAAAGATGTAATTCTTGTATCTGTCAGTTTGTGTAGATCTGACTTGAACTGGGATCTGGGGGAGATAAGAATTGCCCGCCTAAATTAACTATGGAGAGAATGGAGCGTTGATGCTGATCTCACCAGTGCTTCTGGAGGAGAAAGGCAGCCGTTGTGCCTGTGGCATCTTTTACCAATGAATAGAGAAGTTAGTTAACAGAAACAGTGGTTCTGTGGCATATTTGTGATGTGAAAATGCAATTTTGGCAAAACTCACTAGAGACAGAAGTATACTTCTGTTTGGTCATCTAGGTACGTTTGGTTGATACCCCAAATAAAGCTAGCATAGATAGCCACTAAAGTGGTACTCACTGCAGCTCATTACAAACTCAGTTAATTGACTTCTGTGTGGGTTTCTAGCAGTTTGTCTTCTCAGACACCAATCTATCTAAAGACATTGAGTTATGTTCCTTAAGCATGGTGTTAATGGCCATTCCAAAGCTGCTGAGGGTTGCGCCATAATGAGAAAAATGGAAGGCATCTCCAACTGGAACATAAATAGCGGAGCTATGAATAGTGCGAAGAGGAAAAATAGCTTTCTAAAAATACCCAGCATGTTTATAACCACATCCATTCTGTTTTGAAGGACAAAATATGACTAATACTGTTGTGCTTCGTTACTTGCAACCAGTTTCTTTAGGATGATAGTTGTCATGCTGTTCTGCAGAGCTTTTTCCTAAGTTATTTCTAGTTCTTTCATGATTTGAAGTTAATTGGAGCACTTTAAAGAGAGCAGTTTCATGGCTTCAGCATCAATGCTGGTGAATGTGTGCTTGCACTGCAAATAGAATCAGGTGTCGAAGCTGTGGACAGTGGAGGCTTTACTTTTTTATTTTAATAGTTATTTTTTCTTGGATCATTGAGCTGAACCAGCTTCCCTGCAGTCAAACTACTGCTGAAGCCACTGCAGAGTGTATGGGAGAAGGGTCTGACTGCTCCTCTGACGGCCTGTTAAAATAGGTCACATGTAACATTGAAATGAAGTGCAGGAGCAATGGAACAATGTTTTCATTCCAGAATTTCATCTCGGTTTTCATTTTAAGAAGCTTTTGTCTTCAAATAAACCTTCAAACTTTATTTTTACCTTGAAACTGTAAATTTTACAAGTTCTTGTGAAGTTAGGTAATGATAGCTCTAAATACAGTCAGTTTTAAGCAAAAATCCCTATGTTCTGGCATCTGTTTAAAATATTTATTTATACCAGAGAAACCAAGACACAAACCTTTTGAAACCTGTGTGTTTGTACTTGGTTTTTGTTTGTGTTTTAGATCACATTAGAGTTTATACACTATTTGTGTGTTTGATCTGTGCAGGTAGCTCCAAGTTTGGAAATACTCATCAGCCCATTGAGAGCTGCCTTGCCAGCGTGATTTTTGGGGTTCTGTTAAAGACAAATGGTTAGAGCCCTCTTTTCCAGGCAGAATTTCTAGCAAAGTTAAGGTCACGATTGGAAAGATCTGACTGCTTTGTACTTGTGTAAACTCAAACCGGTTGTAGTTTAAAAGTTTGACGCCTTTTTTGTGGAGAACTGTCTCTAATGCAGAGAAGTGTAGGTCAATAATTGAGATATTCAGAAGTTTTCCAAGACTCTGAATTGCTTAAAGTTGGAAGGATTTTGTTCTAACATGAAAAAAATCAGAACTGCTGAAATAAAATGCATTACATGGTCTTGTTGTGAAGTACTTGGCATGCAGTAAAATGTCTGAAATGCTAACATGCAAGATACTGATTTCAGGAATAAAAGTTCTTCTGCATCACTTCGTGTAAAGGTGATAGCAACAAAGGGAGTTGAAATACTGTTTAGAAGGACGTTTTTTAAACCTGAAGCATGCCATAAAGTGAATTTCTTACTGTATCAATTTGACTACTGCACAGCATCTTCCATCTTACTGTCAGGAAGTTTTAAAGTTACTTGGATAGAAACCAAATTCTTTAACTCCTTTAACTCTTCCATTTAGTTGAGTTCTAATAATTTCTCTCTGTGCGTAGCACCAAAGCAGGACATGTATAACTAGTTGACTTCATGCCTTTGGACATGATTTCTCCATCAACAGAGTCCTGAAATCTCATTAACTACTTTCTTGGTAAACTTTTTTGACTTAGATGCACTGTGACCTTCCTTCCGATACCTCGTCTGAAGACAATAATATTTAATCAAAGTTTTGGTAGTTCTCTTGCCTATTTCATCTTGTACGCAAATTTAGTTAGCTTATTTTTTTTCCTAGGTCACTATCAAGCATGTGAGTTAGGTTCTATCCAATCTTTGTTCAGCTTGCATGTTTGTTTTCCTCATGTCAGTACGTTTTTGCTGTTCTGTGTTGTTTGCATATGGTGTAAATTAATGTTAATGTAACAATAATGCTGTAACCTTTTTAGCTGTATGAATTAAACTGTTAATTTTCTATTTTGGTTGGCAAACTGATTATGAACTTGAAATCACTCTGCTACAGTAATCACACCGAGTTTTGTTGAACAGTAGTGGCCGTATTCTCTGAACACCACTTAACAAAATAGTCCGTGTTCTGTAGTCAGATTTGTATGCTCATTTCGTTTACTTAAAATATTTTGCTCTTAATGCTCTTGAGATGCAGAATCTCATTACCAGAGTATCTGGGGACTGGCAAACCCAGAATTTATTTCACTTTTTTGAAGGAACAGCATTGTACGATACAATTTCACAATAAATTGCAAAGAAAACTCGAAAAACCGTGGTGTATTTCTTGTGGATGATATGCTAATGGTTCTTCTTGTTAAGCGATGTGGAACGCTGCTTCTGGAAGTTATTGCTGTCCTCCTTTCTCTAAAATGACACTGCCTTCAGATATGGCAGATTTAAACCAGCTGCTCTTTGATTTTGCCAGCATCATGTACTTCTCATAATATGTCATTAGAAACAGGAAATATGTAACATGTACCTTGCTAACTATCTCTAAAACGTACTTTGTGTATCTGACACAGGCAAATCTAGCCAGATGAGTTCATGCATTTCAGCTCTTGTTACTGTAATGCAGCTGAGACACCGTGATGCTGACGGATGCTGTCTCTTCCTTTTTCTGTTTTCGTGTCCCTCCTCTGCTGTATCGCTGGCACCCCTCCGCATCGCTGTCAGCAGGATCTCCCCTGTCAAGATTAGTAGCATGCTGTGTCTCCAGAAGTTTCGATTTTGTGATGAGCTCTCAATTGGATTTTTTTTGTTAGTGATTTCCTGCATTTTTGTGTGCCCAGTATCACTGTGACTGTTGTCTTCTCTTCCTTTTCTTGCTTTTACCAGCTGTGATGATACAAGGATGAACCTTTTACACCATGCCTACTAGTATTTCCCCAATAAATGACCTCTGACAGACGCCTGTTCCATTTTCAGTATGTGACATTCTTAATGAGCAACCTCTTTCTGTTATTACTTTTTAACAGACCTAATCTGAAAACATTTGTTTTCCTTTTGTTCTGTTTTAACCAGTTCGGCAATACCTGCTACTGCAACTCAGTCTTACAGGCACTTTATTTTTGTCGTCCATTTCGGGAAAAAGTTTTGGCATACAAAGTGCAGCCTCGAAAGAAGGAAAGCCTCCTGACATGCCTCTCTGATCTCTTCAACAGTATTGCTACGCAAAAGAAGAAGGTGGGAGTCATCCCACCCAAGAAATTTATTTCCCGATTGAGGAAAGAAAATGGTAAATGAATAAATGAGTTTTTTATGCAGATTTAAGCATTGGAGATTTAAGCGTATAGAACACAAACACAACTTCCTTTTTAAGTGAATCCAAATTGTCAAGTTTTAACGGGTTTCTGGAAGGTTTTTGATCTCCAGTTTGTGGTGTGCGTTTCACCACCTCTGTAGCCTAGGGAAGAGTGACTCTATCAGAACTGTGCTGCATCCTAAGAGGATTACCTCGGTGTCTTTGTTTCTGTGCTTGCTTAGACCAAGTACAGAGCATGTACACAAGTCTCGGTACTCCAGTTATTCCACATTGGTGTCGTGTTCTGTAGAGATCTGCTGCACTTTGGGCCATTTGGGAAATTATCGTGGGCTAAACAGACCTCGCGGAGTTGGTCAAAGTTGAACTCTCGAAAGAGACTTAACCACTCGTAGCCTGCTTTCTTACTTTTGGGGTAGGATAAATTCCTTGTGATGAGAACTAGTGGTTATTTCCCAGGGCTACTTTGTGAGGAAAAGTTCTGTATGTTGATTTATCATCACTGCTTGATATCTTTAAAAGATAACAAACTTATAGTGGAGGATTTTTGTCCCTTGATACTGGACTTAATGAGCGAATGGCCCAAGGCAACACATCTGAATTTCTTTATTTCTTTCCTTTCCCAAAGATGAGAAAAAAACCTCGCCCAACAACAAAACACCCCCCAAAACCAATCATGGTTTTCTTTAGTTCCAAGAAATGTCCAGACTAAGTTTCCTTTACGTTATTTTTCAACTGCCTGTTTCTTGCAGCCTGAGGAATAGGTGAGGGTAACCTAACATCCGTTTTGAGAACAACAAAGTATAATTCTTCAAAGACTCTCTTAACAGTGGAACCCACAATTGTATAATAGGGTAGAGAAGGGGGAAGGGCACGCACTGATTGCTGAAAGCGTAGTGACTTGGTATTATGAAGTATCTGTATTTTTCATTCTCCTTGATCTCTTCCTTTCCAGAATTATTTGATAATTATATGCAGCAGGATGCACATGAATTCCTAAACTACCTACTTAACACTATTGCTGACTTACTACAAGAAGAGAAAAAGCAGGAGAAGCAGAATGGCAAACTCCAGAACGGCAGCATTGAGAGCGAAGAAGGAGACAAGACTGATCTGACGTGGGTCCATGAAATCTTCCAAGGAACACTAACCAATGAAACCAGATGTCTTAACTGTGAGGCTGTACGTTTAAAACAAAACAAAACCTCTTAGATTTTTCCCAGGTTCTGGATCATTTTCCCTAATACTAAGCACACTTTTTCATTTATTAGGATAGATGAAATTGCACTCTCTCTATTAAAATATGGAGCATAGCCTATTTTATGACTGTATCACCTCTATGTTCAAACCAATACTCATTAAGGTATGTTTCTCAGAAAAAGCGTAGTGTTTTTTCTGTTCCTCCTCCCTGTTTCCATCAAGGCAGTCTGCACCTGGCTGATACAAGCTGCCTTTTTGTCTTTGTGTTATTTCCTGTGTCAGTGATTGGTAGTTTATGTTGTGTTTCTCCATGAGAGTGGCTCACTATTAATTTAACTCCGGGATTAACTGAATTTCTTCAACTGGAAATCTGTGCTTCTTGGTGCTAGTCACTCTAGTTGAGAGCAAAAGAAGTGCCACAAAGTCTAGAATTAGAACCACACCACCTTCAGACCAGGAATTTGTAGTTAGTCGTGTGCTATGTCTGATTTAAGATTTCTAAAAAAAAAAAAAAAGAAAACCCAGATGGGGAGAGGAAAAAAAAAGAAGTGATGACTACTGAAATGACTCTTCTTGGCATTTAAAATCTAAAATTATGACTATGTGGTGAATAGAAACTCTAAAAATGACATTAATAAGATTCTGTCTCAAGAATTTTGAAATTAAATGTGAGTGTTCCACAAATGGAAAGATGCTAACCGATTTAATTGAAAACCCATCTGCCTGTTTCTGCGTTTCCTATAAGTATTTACTGTTAAACTCTGAACTGCGGCAGAAAGCTGTATCAGTCTACGGAGCAGAGTGGAAAAGCTTCTGAGAGCTCTGAGCAGTTAAAAACTTGGGTTCGCCAGTGAAGTAAGCAGATGTGTCTTGATGTCTCAAGGGGGAGAAATGTTTTGCAAGAAAGGTTTTTGGGTTTGTTGCTTTGTGGGTGTTTTTCCTGGGTTTTGGTGTTTGGTTTTTTTGTTTAAAAATATTCCTCTCTGGATTGTAACAACAGATTATTTCTTCAGTTTTAGTTTACCTCAAGAAAGGGCCTGTGTCTGTGTATATATTTATTTTTTGTCACAAAGCTCTCCACTTGCAACAAGGACGTTGCACCGTCCCAGAAACGGTTAAAAGAAATCTGCCAGTTCTAAACTGTTATGAAATATTTCTTATTATTTTTTTTTAAGGTTAGTAGCAAAGATGAGGACTTTCTGGATCTATCGGTTGATGTGGAACAAAATACATCAATTACACACTGTCTAAGGTAAATGAAAATATTTGGGAATGGAAAAAATAGCTGCCCTTGGTCGGGAGGAAGGAGCCCAGATAAGCTGCTCTATTGTGCAAAAGTTTTAGGCTTTGTCTTACAGTAAACTGTGTTCTGTTCAGAGTGCTGTTCGTGTTATCTTTGTCGTGGCTTTTTGGAGCTGGTAGTTTCTTAGTGGCTTTTAGTGGTTAATATGATTTCTTAGTGAGATTGATTGATTTTCACTTTCTTTTATGTGGATTTTAATCTGTCACATCATATAGTCAGGTTTTATCAAAACTAAACATGGTATGTATGGTTTCATAATAAATTCTTGTTGATTTTAATATTACTGCATTTCAGTTGTCTAGTCCCGATGTCTGTGGTCAGGGGTTGGTTTTTTGTGGTTTTTTTTCTGATAGAAATTTGCTCCATGTATTTAACTGCTAGATCCAAGGCTTATCAGCTGCTAGGATACTGCACGTTGGATATAGCATCTGGCTTTTTAATAGCTGATAATTGCTGGGAGTTGAAAGATAATCCAGACTTTGGCTAGTCAGTAGCTAATGGTCTTAATGTTTAACGTCTGCCACCAGAGAAAACCCCGAGTGGCTGCCTCTGAAACCAAATTATAACCACCTTATTGCTGTTTATTACCTATGGCATTTGACTCCTGCCCAGGAAGTATGCAGTTAATACTTGAGGGTGTAATTTCCAGATTAAGAATAAGAGGAATTTAATCTTCTGTGTGTATTTTGGGTTTTTTCAGCGTTATTAGCAGTAACTTTTAACTGGATGTTCTGATTGAATATCCCTGCTGATCTGACTTTGCTTTGATTTTTCACAGAGGATTTAGTAATACTGAAACTCTATGCAGTGAATATAAATACTATTGTGAGCAGTGCCGCAGTAAGCAGGAAGCACAGAAGAGGTAAGGTTCAAGTATTCAGGCTAATGTGAATGTTCTCTTAAAACGGGCAGCTGTTGGAAAAACACACCTTGTGAATTCAGTAAAAAGAAGACATGAGACTGTTCAGGTCTGTGTTTGGTGGGGAAGGGAGTAAGGCAACGTGGAGAGACCAAGTAACTTCGTAGCAACCTTATCAGAGAGAAATGAAGGGATTAATTTTGCATTCCTCCCAGAAGAGCTTATATCTGGTGCTTCCAGACATTTGCATTTTCGCCCATTAGCATTAATCAGCTTAAAGCCACTGAAAACCACCCCATCTGCTTACACCATGAATACTATATACAAAAATCTTATTTCTCACCTCATACGTGGTCCCAGCCAGAGCAGCAAGACAGATTTGTTCCATCTCTTTCTTGACTGATGTTTTCAGCGTAGACAGTTGTCCTGCATTCAGATGTCAATTGCGTGGTTAACATTTTGGAATAAAAAATGCCTATTTTCACTGGAATGTACCTGAGAAAAGCAGCCTATTGAAAATCTTCATTTTAGATACCTTTTAAGAACCTTCTTCATATTGAAACTGTTCTTGAACAAAGCTTTGTTTCAGGCGATCTGCTAATACCTTTTTCTTTGTTTTAACATATTTTTGTGGTTCAGAATGAGAGTGAAAAAGTTGCCCATGATTCTAGCTCTGCACTTAAAAAGGTTCAAGTACATGGACCAGCTGCATCGATACACCAAACTCTCCTACCGTGTCGTCTTTCCCTTGGAGCTCCGGCTCTTTAACACTTCAGGAGATGCTACAAATCCCGACAGAATGTATGACCTCGTGGCTGTAGTTGTTCACTGTGGCAGGTACGTTGGGTTTGTGCTTTTTGGACCTTACATGCCTTTTCTTGACATTTAAAAGGAATTTTATAACAGTACGGTGGCTGACAATGTGGGAGTGTGCAAAGCAGCGTCAGAGCTACTTGCCCAAAAGCGTTTGGTTTGTTGTGGGTTTGTTTTTTTGAAAAACTGTTTTAGTCTTTTTTTTTTTAAAACTACTTTTTTACTGATTTAAATTTGGCTTTCTGAGAACACCAGCTTTCAATATGGCAGCAATTCAGACAAATTGTTTCTTTGAGGTGTAGCAAAGTAAGAGCAGTGTTTAAAAAAGCAAAAATACCAACAAAAAAACCCCACCCCTATTTTCTAGGAAAGCTAAATGAAAGAAAAACAAATCCTGGAAAAACTTACTAAAATAGAATTAAGTTACAGTTCTCATGTTGCTACTTTCTGAAATCATTGAAATTTTTTTTTAGAAGCTGGTGCCACCACGTGGAACAAACTGTGTACTGCTGATTTTTTAAAATCCCCTTATTCTCTTTGTTAATTTTTTTGTTGTGGTGGTAGTGGTTTTGATTCTATTTCTAAAAGGAAAGAGGAAAAAAATTGTAAGCATTTTTAGGGAAAAAAGCAATCATGAAAAGCAAAAAATATTTATAACTGCCTTCTGAAAGCATGAGTTTTAAAGTAGTAAGTTATTACAGCACACAGATGTTTTGAAATGTCTTTGAGGAGCAAGATAATATAATCAACACACTAATTAGCATAGGTTTAGTATGAATAAACTACATATAATTCTAGGTGATTTCTGTTGTGCTGCAGTTGTGCTATTTTTTTACTTGTCATTTTAAGATCTCATCCTGTGCATTGAGTTGGGTCATTTTGTTGTCCTTCCCTTCAAGGTAAGCATTCAGGATATAGGCGATAGCATCAGACTGGGAAACTGCCACTGGAAGACTGGGAAGAGTGGTTGCAGAAAACCTGTGTGCAGTCAGCCATAGGCTATGCCACACTAAGAATTAAAAAAAAAATCTCCTGTGCAAATTAAGTATTTCAGACAGTTATTAAAATTTTTGAACAGTGTTCAAAATACTCAGCAGTGGGAAATGCAGCAAAACAGTGATTGAAATAACTGGCTTTTAAATTTATTTTTTTAAAATATATGTTTGACTGTCTATAAAATGTTTATGTAATTGTGTATTTTGGTATTTGCCAAATATTCAAAGACAGAAATTTTAATTCAAGCCATTTGGTGAAGTCTAAGCACCTAAACAGTGTTATGAGTAGTATTAGCATTAAGAGCTGGGAAATCTAAGTCTGCCAGTGACGGCTGGAATCCTGTGGGAGAGCAGCGCTCCTGCCTTTGTAGGCACAAGGGTAAAAAGTCTTCAATCGTTGGTTTTGTTGTTTTTTTTTTTTCTTTTCTGTCAGTGGTCCAAATCGTGGACATTATATCACCATTGTGAAGAGCCATGGCTTTTGGTTGCTGTTTGATGATGACATTGTAGAGGTAGGTACGCTTTTACATGGTGAAAACTGGGGTGGAGCGTCGCTCCAGCTCCGTGTTTGTGCCTGGGACTAGCTTTTGCACCTGTGGAAGTGTTTCAGCAAAACATGTGCACAGAGTAATTCTGGACGTCTCAAAACTAAACGTCAGCGGTTTTTGAGCGTCTTCGTTACAGAAGCAGCGAGGAGAAGGGCAAACCAACACGAGGGCTGTATCGACACCTCAGACATGGGGTGGCGTGCGCCTCTTCGGGCTGCAATACCGCAGTTGTCTTACTCCAGGTCTGAAATGCTCTGATTTCAGCCCAGCTTTTTGGCTCCTTTTTGTGGCTAACTTGCTTTGTGCTAGTTGCATTTCATTGCTGCTTTTAAGAACTTCTAACCTTTTTTTTTTTTTTTGTAGGCAGTTTTGCCCAACAAATTGAAATGTAGAAAAGACTTTGGGAGACTTGAGGGTGTACAGAGATATTTGGGCTATTTGCAATAATGTTCAAACAGTCTGATCAGGCAAATTTTTCCTGAAATTTTCTACTAACATATCTAAAGGCTAGTATCCAAAATACTTATATATCCATGTATTTCACATAACTATTAAGCAAATATCAAACAGTAGAACAAATACCATAGTAGAACTGCTTTTTGTGGAGATGAAAATGTACTGTTTGCCTTGGAGATCTCATGGTCAAGGTTAGCCTGATGCTAAGTGTCTAAATAGGTGCAGCAAAATCCTTGCTTGTGTTGATACAAAGATGATGTAGTACATTCTCCAGGTTGTTTTTAAATATTTACTTAGCTTTGAGCATCAGGGGTGACTTCCTGGTGATTTGGATAGCTTGTATGACTCTGAACAGTTGCCTTTCTCCCATTATCACATTTTGAGGGTTATTTTTTTCTGTTTCTGTCATGGCCAAAGTATGTTGTTGTGTCAGCTAATTTTGGAAATAGTGCTCTCCTGGAGGGCTTTTATTTTTTTTTTTTTTTTCCCCCTTTGAGTTGCTTTTCTAACTCCTTCTAACTGTTTTTTTTTTTACATTCATCTTCTTTTACAGGGTTCAAATCTAAAACGCTGTAAAAATGAAGCTCTTTGATCTGAAGTTTCTCCTTCTTTTGTTTTCCATGGTTTCTTGAGTTTTCCCTGTCTTGATTAGGATTAGCGATGTAGCCCCATCGTGTAGCACTACCTCTGCCCCAGCTGTGGATCTGGAAGTTTAAGATTCTTTTTCGCGCTAGATGACTCTCCCTGGCTGGCGTTGCGTGTGTTACCTGTTTTCTGTGACACTTGGGCTTTGCTTATTGCTACTGGTGGAGGGCATGAAAAATTGCTCCTAAGAGTTTTGCACATGAGTCATTTGAGATCATTGGCCCTTTCTGAGGAACGGTTGCTCCTTGACCTGCTGTGAAGGCTGTAGCATAAGGATTGCTGCTGGATTTGTCCTGGAGGATCACTTCACTGACTATCCATCGTAGCTGCTCCTACCTTCTAAGCGTGTGGTGAACATGAAGGTTACATCTCGCCTCCTTGCCTAGGAAGTACCAACCTTTCTGTTTCCTCCATCTTCTAGAACTCCTCTGAATTTCTGGCGATTCAGTGATGAAGGAGAGCAGGACAGTGGAGACTGCTCTTCCTCTGCTGATGCTACAGGCCGTTGGAAGAAGTAGCTGCAGTTTTACTCATCTGTTCTCTCTCCCTGCTTAGTCATCAGCTCCTGAGAATTAGTTCCTTACTAGCGCTGTAGTAGCCTCCTTACTGTAAGCTATTCACTGAAAAAGGAAAGGAAAGCTGCAACTTCTTTTGTCAGTCCTGTCTGCTGCCTAAAGCCATTTCAGTGTCTACTCGGAACTGGACCAAGTACGGTTTTCGAACGGCTTGTGATTAGCCATAAGGTGACACCACAGGAAATAGTTTGCTGTGTATGACGTCAGAGGTTGTCCTCAAAAATGGAGTGGCAAAAAAACTCCAAAGGCCCTAAAATGTGAATTCTGCTTAAGTTTCTGGTTTTAGGACTAACCACAGGCGCCTTCTGAGAATATGAAAGCAGAGTTTTTTCACTTTTTTTTTTTGTAAGCTTTGGGGACTTAACATTGTAGGCGAGAACTGGCTACGTGACAAAACAGGTTTAAGTCAGCAGTCTTCAGAAAATGAGTCCAAAGCCCTTGTATACAGATATTGCAACTGAAAGAGAACACAGGAGAAAGCCCCCCGCCCCTTAAATACAGTTAAAAAGCTTTGTTGCATTTTTGGCCAGTGGTATGAATTAATAGCTCTGAACTGTCAGTAGGAAGTAGTTTATCCTTATTACCCACTCACTAAATGTCAGCAGTGGTGAAGTCATGTTTATTTATCTATTTGGATTTGGTTAGAAGGCCAACTTTCAATTAAATGGAAGATAGATGGTAATCAAACATACTACAGCATATGTGAAAAACAACTGTATCAAATCCAGGAGGCAGATCAGTCCAAACGGGATACCACGCCAAGCAAAATTAATTGAGAAACCTGAATCAATGATCTCTGGCTAGTTTGGCATGTTGTCGTTAGAGCAGCTAAGTGATACATCACAGTGACAGTGTTTATCTGAAACGCAGAGGGAAAGCGTCCACCCAGGGAGTCCTCCAAATTGAGAAAAGGGGGGAGAGTGATTGGATGTCTTTGCTTAAATATTTGTTCGGAGATTTACAGCTTTCAGGTGAAAGCTATGAATGGTATGCAAGAAAAAGATTTGGTTTGGAGACCCAGAGTAGTTGTCTGGAAATGAGCAAAGGATATTTAAGCTCAGTTAACAGGAAAAATAATTGTAATGCCAGGTGAGGCTGCCAAATCCTAAATGTAGTTGTGAAACCATCAACTCATTGTTACTGTAAAGCTGCAACTGAGTGAAACTTTACTGTCCACACTGTATGTGGTCAACCAAAGATGGGAAGGGTAGAATCTATATAATCCTCCTTCAGTTCCACTGTGTTTTCTGTGGATAGTGAAATTAAAAAAGGAAGTCAGTTTTGCCATGATAGAACTAAAAATATCTGTAGCATGAATTAATCTATATCGAATCTTTGAGTCGCATTCAAAATGCGTAGTGGAAATAGACTTGATTGCATGGCAAGCTAGATGGCACTGAAAATAAAACATGTTTGAGTTGTCTGCTAAATATATTACAAGGGCTGAAGAATGTTCTTTTGCTATTTTTCTCTTAAAATGGGTATCCAACAGTTTGTAGTAGACATTCTGTTAATAAATTGTGTGAAAACACAAAAGCCCTTGGGATGGTATTCCAGCTTCTCTGAAGTCCTTGAATGGAGAAGGGGGAAAGACAAAACATCTGTTTGGGGTTTTTTTGCCCCTATTCTTTTCCTTTTTTTTTTTTTTTTTAGTAGAAAGTGTTTAACAAAACTATTGAAGGGAGAATTTCTGCAGCTCTGTCCTGTGAGTTGATGAATCTTCTGGAGACTTACTGACTGTGTCTGGATTTCTTGTCTTTCAAGGAGGCAGGGAAAAGAAAGGGCTAAACAAGGGGGTTGTTCGGCAGTACCGCTTAGAGAAGCCAGTGCTTTTGTGTTCGCTGGTGATGCTGAAGTCTGTTCAGTGAGCCACAATTTAGCACACTGCCAAGTGGATTCTGTAGCTGAGGAGGCTCCTTGGTGGAGTCATAGCGTGGTCCTTTCTTTCAGAATGTAAGCACAAGCTGGTCTCTGCTACTCCCTCTCAGGCTCAAAGCAGGTGTTCGACCAGGAGTCGCCTGTATTCTGAACATTTCATTGCTTCCTCAACTTTATCCCGCG
Organism: Psophia crepitans; assembly: GCA_013399095.1. Lineage (NCBI taxonomy): Eukaryota > Metazoa > Chordata > Aves > Gruiformes > Psophiidae > Psophia > Psophia crepitans. Next base: position 373,337 of record VWZZ01008136.1, on the reverse strand, counting down.
GGGAATAAAGGGAACCTTCAGTCTAGTATCCCTTTGGTCCTCCACAAGAAATTCAGGCTGCTTCAGCCTCCCAGCCCTGTGGATCCAGAGTCCTAAAGTTATTCTAAAATAATAAAGCACAGTGGGGTGCTGAGCAGCGCAGGTCATTGGGAGTATTTTATTTCAGTGTTTTGATCTCTACGCTTGCTCTCCGCTGACTGCAGAACCAAGTTCAGTAATGTGAAGCCGATCGTTCTCCGGAGTGGGATCAAGACTGTAGAACTTGCATCTTCAGAAGCCCTTTAAAATGCCCTGCAGGCCTTGCTGGTTGCAGTGTAAAATGAAAAAGTGCTTTTCTCCACATAGTTCACAACTTTAAGTAGACCATTTAATTCTATTAATACGGCAAATAATTTATTTCTCTCAAAACACAAACCTTGTGATAATATTCCAGCGGGCGTTGTACCGACAAATCCTAAGGAAGGAAAGCTCTCCTGAGTCCAGAAGATCACAATCACACGAGACCCACAGGTTTCATGGTGTAATTACCAGCAGCACTTGCAGGGCTTCTCTAGGTTAAGAGGGTCACAAGAACTTTAAAATCTGGAGTTGTTTTCGCTGAATGTTAAATCTGCTTAGGACTGTCCTCCTGTACTCCCAGCTGTACAGAAGTCCTCGTTGCTGATTAGTGACTGCTTTTGTTCGTTCACATTACAGACCTGTAGTCAGGAAAGATAACACCAGTCAGAATGAGAAAGCAAATATAAAAATGTCATGTACTCCTTTAAGGATATGTTTTTCTGGATCCCTTCTGTTAAGACTCCACCACTTCTGAGAGGTTTATTTCATCTTGAGTTCCTTTTGTTTTTTCCCAATAGTGAATAAGGTATTGAGTGGAAAAAAATGTTTGTTGTATTTGGTTGGATTCAATGATGTTGAAATATCGTCGTATTAATACTGCGTGGCTTTCCAGCGTCACCTCCAAGAGCTGAACGTAATGCTTTACCTGGGAAAGGGATCCTTAGGGTGGTATTTTGACTGAGGCTAATTATAACTCTCATTAATTTTCAGAAAATTGACGCCCAGGCCATTGAAGAATTCTATGGGTTAACATCAGACATTTCCAAAAACTCAGAATCTGGATATATCCTCTTCTACCAGTCAAGAGACTAAGGCAAGAGATACAAGTGTGTACAAGTAAAAGAAAAAAGGGATCAAGATATGTCCAAATGGAACATATTTGTGACAGCAGAAGCAGCTCCTCATTGTTGCTGTAGGACCAGGACAGACCCGGCAGGGCGAATAAAGGTTTCTCCCTGCCGTTTCGTGGAGGATTAGTGCTGACTGCCGTAACAAGAAGAGCTTTTGTTCCAGTTTTCTTTCTGGGCTTTTTTTACGTGCTATCTTCCAAAATCTGCGTTACCTCTACTTGAAACCCGGCTGCTTATTTGTTCATGAACTGAAGAAGAGATTTAAAAGTAGCATTGTAGAATTTTTACCATTTAATGTTGGCCTGAGGCTGTACCTTGGTTTCTACCATCGTCGTTTTTCTGTATTTTAGCAGAATGATTTCAATATTCAGTGTCAGCTGAAGGCATATTTTAGGATATGAACAGCAGCTGGTTGCTGGATATTTTTGGTGACTCAGACTTGAGAAGCAGTACAAAGCTAAGACATATTGGAAATGTCAAGTCTGTAATTTTTATATATAAAAAAAAAACCAGACAAAAAAACTCTCTGCAGCATTGTAAATTTCCCCATTATGCATTATCTTGGTTTTAGATAACACTAACAGCACTGCTTCTTTCTGTATTTTTATTTTTACTGTTCCGTTTCTTCTTCGGAAGGCATGGAACTTTGTCCGTATTCAGCCTCCTCTATTGTGCGTTTTTCTTTTGAAGCAGAAGTTTTGACTCAGAGCCGCATTGCTGCAGATTTAAGGGGAGCAGAAGAGCAGTTACCTTTCAAAGAAACGTCTGGCAACCAGTTGCTGTACAAAGTTTGAAGTTACAGCGTTTCTTGGAGCTATTGCGTAAACCAAAAGTGCCCTCGTTCTGAAACAGGATCTGTTCAACATTTCACTCAGTACCTGGTAAACTGATGCAACTAGCGTTTCGAATCTATGCTAATACACAGAAACAGCACTAATTGTGAAGGGTTAACCAAGGGAAGCATTATTTATGTAACTAATCCAGTTGTTCTTAGTCTTCAAGATAATGACGGTGTAAGAAGGAAGACGACCACCCCAGACATTACCTTGCTACGTGTTCCTCGTCATCTGTTGGTAATGTTTGTGTCGATCTGGGAATCATAACACCCTCCCTAAAAATGCTTCTGATTGTTTTACCTCTATAGGCCTTGCTTAACAGGGGAAATTGTTAGTCTTTTGAAGACTGAAATTAAGTAATTATCCGTTACGTGTGTATATATTATAATCTCAAGGATAACTAGAAAGAAAAGACTAAGGAAGTTTGTAAGAAATCTCAGAAAATCTTCTGTAATTTTCTTTTTGAGAAGTCCTGTTGCCGTGCCAAAGCTTGTCACAGCTGGCTCTAAACTACCAGTGGAAATGAGTATTTTCCTTTCGTCGCCTTGTTGGGTAACACAAGAGCAGTCCTCTGTGTGGTTGTTCCCAGCGCAGCCGTTCATGGTGTATACCGGTGATTGTTGTTCTTGAGGACATTTAACTTATGCAATTCTGTGGCTTGTACAGGATATAAAATATTTTACCAAAACGTTGTCCTCAGGAAAACAGCATTTCACCAACAGTTCCTTGTGGTGGCTGTACGTATCTGTTTCTCCTTATCATGACCAGAAACGTAATGTTAGCAATTAACTCCTGTCTTCAAAATGCAAATTAATCATTACCGTTGTGTTCCAACTGGGTACAGGTTCCATTCTCCCGGCACATCTCCTCTTCCAGAAGATAAAATATGGACATTGGGTTTTTTAATTATTTTTTATTATACAGAGTACTGTCATTTTAAGAGACATATTCAATAAGAGCAAACGTTCTTGTCATCTTGTTCCTATTGTGTGAAAACCGTTCCTGGCCAAGAGTCTTCTCCCCTTGTTCGCACACAAGCTGTGAGTCCTCTCCTGGTGGCGTGACCAGAAGCCTGTCATCACANAAAAAAAAAGAAAAAGAGAGCACTGAGTTAAAAATAATCTAAACAGTAAATACAAAAATTAATGTAGTACACTAGACATGTATTTTGTATATCTGGCGATACATTTTTACAAATAAAATACCTGACTGAGAGATAATATTGAAAGATATATACTATAGATTAAAAACTGTTAAAAGTGCACTTTTGCTACAGATTTATAAGGAGACTAAAAGGAGTTAAATTGGAAGAGAATGGTGTGATGTTACTTCTGTATAATAAATGACCCCACCTGTCTCCAATAAAGGTCATGTATGATCAAACGCACATGGCCCAAATGCTTTTCCTTGAGTTTCAATCCGAGGCAGAAATAAAAGTAAGTGGTTCCTCGCTCGCCCTCCTGAGCTGCTCCCTCCGTGCCGGCTGGGGGATGCTGACCGCCCCACTTGTGTGCGTATAACCTGCGCAGGGGCGGTTTGAACCCAGAGAAATGCATCGTTCGGGGGCGCAGATTGTAACGGGTGTGCTGGTGAACCGAGGAGAGGTGCCCAGGGCCTTGTCCCCTGACAGCCCTCCCACTGCTGGTATCCCTTCGTCTCTTCGTCGTCCTCCGTAGCTTTGCCGTTGCCTTTCCCTGCCATTTCCTTCTCCTTTCACCCCTTGCTGTCGGTCTCCGTGAGACTTGAAAATGTTATCTGATTAATCTGGAACAGAGACATCTGAAAGCAAAAATAGTACCATATGCTTGGAGCTTTTTGGGTTCATTGTGGGACAGGTTCTCATTTCTGTGTCGTTCGCTTTTATAAGGGGGAAATTTGATCACAGGCTGCTCCCGTGAGTAGGAGTTCATGGGACGAGGTCAGAATGCCGTAGAAGCAAGTGAGATTTGGAAATGACAACTGCTCTGTAAAAACACGATTTAAATCCAAAATACTCTCTGGTCCTTGTCCTGCCGGGTCACACATTAGCAATAAATAATTGGAGCTAATTTTAACTCTAGCTAATGTGAGTTTCACTTTCAGTCAAATTAATGTTGTCGAGGGCAACCACCCAAAATCAGAACATCTGAAAGCGGTGTGATTCTAGCTTCCAGTCTCAGCAGGGCAGGACCGATCCTGGGGTTTGGGGGCTGGTCTTCTCCCTTCAGGTCTTCTGCGGAACCTGGCACTGCGTGAGGGTGAAGACTATCCCCTGGTGATCATTTGTCTCTGCTAGCCGGCAGCAGAAGCTGAGCGCACCCCGGGTCGCGGTTTCCCTTCCGGTTCAGCAGATCCCAGAGTTTGTTTGTGGAGAGGCTCTGCCCTGAAGACTTCAGAGACAGAGGTTGTTTGTGAACTGGTGTTTGTGCTTGGCGTGTTCTAGTTACCAGCAGGAGCTTTTAAAGTCACCGTGCCAACTCGGCTTAGGATATGTTTAAAACAAATCCTATTTGATTGGTACAAGAAAGAAAATAGACTAACAAAGGCCCCTGAGACAAGTAAAACCTTCCCATTGTAGTCCTCGGCAGTCATCAAAAGGAAACAATCCCCTCAAACATAATTAATTCTCAACATGTAAAGTCCTGCTAGCATTTGCTGTTGTTGCACTAATTAACCTTCGGGCTACTTCTGTCTGCTTCCCCTCCCGCTCCTGCAGGAGGACAATTCTCTGGAATTTGTCTCCACCTACCCAGCCTGCCCCTTTGTTTGGTTCCCGAAAGCAGCAGCCGCATGCGATCAGATGTCTGTAAGTGATGGTTCAGAGCGCGCCAGGTTAAAAATGAAGCGGTGAGGGGATAGCGTGAGGGTCATCTCAGCCTTTTCTTCTGAAGACGATGCAGAGGAAGATGGTTTGGTCCTTTCAACCATCTGGCTGTTCCTTGAACTCACTTGCCTTGGTGACAGCGTGTGTTTGGAGGGGATGCGTGCTGGCTCCGTCACATCTGCGAGGCTGCTTTTGTGTCGAAGCAGAACCATCGGCCCTAGGCGGGGTGAGGATCTCGCTGCCAGAGGCTGTGTGTGCAGCAGAATCTGGAACAGCAATAGACCTGGTGGCTTCATAGCTCCCTGGGCAGTGGGAGCTCCTGCCTCCCTGGTCAGGCTCTCCCTCGTGTGCACGTTCAGCAGTTGTCAGATCTTTTGGAAGCTCCTTAATCCAAGCAACAAATACAAATACAAACCACTGGAGCGGTTAGCGGTGCTCCCTTCGTCAGGGCAGCTCGTGCCACACCAGGATATGTTTGGGGAGGTGGATCTGGACCGTGGGAGATGATGTGTGGAGGAACGGATGGTCTCTGAGACCCATGTGGCGTGATGGGGACTGGAGCCATGAGCCAGCTTGGATGGGAGTGAAGCACAGGGGTCTTGAAGCAAAAACAATGTCCAAGAGGAAGAGCTGGACCTGAAGCTCAAAGCTAGGAATGGATTTATGAAGGCCTTAAAATATCAGAGCCCCCAAAGTATTACTCTAGATCTGTTGGCCCAGATTTATTGAGGGCAAAATGCTTTTGGTGCCACGCTGCTGAGAAGTGTCCTCTGCACCTGGAGGCAGCCCCAGGGAGCTGCCCCGAAGCCTGGGTGTGCAGTGGAGGCACAGATTGCACTGCCGTTTGCGTAAAGAAATTTCAGGTAGTCCCAGCTGGGTCTTCCCTGGTGTTTCCAAGTCGCAGGCAACGTACAAAGCCTGCAAAGAACGGGGGCCGAGAGCTGCGCTTGGAGATGGAGCGTCCCCAGATCTACCCGGAGTTTAGTTCCTTTTCAAGATGGATTTTAGCTGGAGCACAGCTGCTTTAACAAAATACGTTGTATGAGGAATATAGAGGTGGGAAGAGACACGTACGTGGCTTTCAGGCCTGGGGTTGGAAGGGAAAAGCTGACAGGAGCTTGGCCAGCTGAGTGAACCTCAGACCGACCGCCGGACCGTGGCCATGGATGAAGATAAGGTCACATGCAGCTGAAGCTGCCCATAGGTGTAGACACAAAAGAAAATAGCAGACAATTTTCAGCAGGAGCTGAATAACTTTGTAATTAAGTGTCCTAATTAGCACTCATTAGTGCATTTGTTTCCTTCAGTGAGAAGCAGCCTGCGCTTACCACAACAAGGCACCGCAGCGCCGTAAAGCTGAAAGTGGGGACTGCGGCGTGAAGAAAGGGAAGGGGGGGCCTGAAGGGAGGGGAGCCACCTCTGGAAGGGGGACATCTGGAAGGGGACATCGGTGCCCAGAGGCAGCAGGGAGCAGGGGGCTGCCGTATCGGAGGTCTCTCTGTGATAGACCCTGGTCAACGCCAGCAGGAGAGACGTATTTATTTGGCCAGGAACCTCGTGTTGGTGGCAGCGCAGATTTCAGACCCTGGGAGACCTCCTTGTCTTGACTCGTTTGCATCCTCTACAATTTGGGTCCCTTGTTCCTTTACCTCTTAGCAATGGGCGATTTGAGATACCTTCAGTGTTTTTGAAAGCCTCAGGTCTGCGGCAATGTCTTTGCAGGTTGTGGGGTCTCCGCCTGTTCGGGGGGCTGTTACAGGTGGAAGGTCTCATCTCTGCGTCCCAGACGGTCCCTCGGTGACAGAACGCACGCGGGTGGATGTTTTGGGGCACCATCAAGTTGCCATGTGTTTTTCAAGTCCGAGCCACGCCTGTGTGCCCCCCTTCCTGGTCACCTGGACAAGCCGAGGTAAAACACATCAGCGCCAAAGGATTGCTCCGTTACGAAATTCCTCCGGGTCCCTTTGCTTCCACCCTCACGCCAGCAAGCTCTCAGCTCCTCCCCCGCAACGGCGCAGCGAATTGCATGGGAGAGGACGTGGCGGTGATGGGGAAGAAGCGTTATTCTTGGCAATTCTTTCCAAGGCTCTTTTTTTTTTTTTTTTTAGTGTTAAACTGTTCATTTTCAGATTTTGAGTCACAATATTTCTCCAAGCGAAAGGCCACGAGTTTGGAAAAAATCCAGTTTATTCCTTCAAAATTCTTCGCCCTCGCTTCGGCATGGAAGAGCCAAACCACACTGGTACCTGCCGCCGGCGTGGATGGAGGAACGGCCCCGACACCTCCGTACCCCCGCGCAAAGGACGCTCGCTGGCACCTTTCGAATCCTCCCGCTGGGCGCTTGGGGTGTCCCCCGAAATGTGGGAACGGGTACGGGGTGGTGGGGATCAGAGAGCAGGTCTTCAGGCCAGGGAGGGGCGTTAAAGGGTGTGCAAAGCCACCAGAGAGAGCAAAATGGAAATATTTCCGTTAACTTCTCCCTAAGGTGCAGTTAAGCGAAGAGCTGAATGGAGAGGTGACCCTTACGTGCCTGGTTTCTCATGGGTGGAGATAAACCTAGGTATGAATTTTTGGGGCCTCTCCGTTTCTTGAGCCTCAGACCTAGCAGAAGGAGCCAGCTTCGGTTTTGCCAAAGTTTCCCACTCATCCCCCAACAGGAGGGGGGTATGGGATTTGGGAAAATCAGTTTGGATCCGCAGTTTGAGCCAAGTGATGGAAACAGCAATGACTCGGGGACAGAAGAACTCCCGTGAGAGCTGGCAACCACGTTATCTTCTTCTAAAAATATCTTCCAACAAAACACAAAACCTCTCCGAAATAACCCATCCGAAAGAGCCGGATCCAGTTTCGGGCTCTCCGGAGGCCGCAGCTCGGCTCTCGGCTGCGGCATGGGCTGCGGGTCGTGGCTGAGGACAGTAATTAGAGCGGAGCCACCTCGGTCCCCGGGAGAGGCACCCTTCCTCGAAGCAGCGCTGGCGAGGAGGTGAGCTTTGAGGAACCCGCTGTGTTAAAAGGGCTCTGCTGGGAGGGAGCGCGAGCAAGAGCATCCTCTGCGGCATCGGCCGGAGGCGCGAGCGACGGGGGCAGCAGGAGGGTGGCAGGAAGGTGGCTTGGCTTGCTGCGGTGGTGGCATCCCTGCAGGGCGCTGTGGTTACGAGCGTCTCGGTGACGGCCACCACCCTGCCGCGGCTCCAAGTGGCCGTGGGCTGCCCGGCGTGACTGGCGGGTGGCTCACGCATCCCTCCTCAAGTGCTGTCAAAGTTTATTCCGCTCTCTGGGACCGCGAAGTGGCTCCCGAAGTGGTTTGGGGTTGGTTTGTGTTTTTTTTCCTTTTTTTCTTCCCAGGGAGGAAAAAAGAATTTCGCTTCCCCCTCCTCCTTCCCCGAGCGTGTTTAATCATTTGCCAGTTAGTCATATTCCTAAGAAAAGCAAACGCTGCATGATGGTGAGTGACAGCTCCTGAAGAACTGGCACTAATTATATCTCGGCACCGAAAAAAATAACACGCCGGGCTGGCGAATCCTGCCGGGAGGGAACCGGCTCTCCCCCGAGCGCTTGTGCGAGCGGCCGGAGTGCCCCCAAGTCACCGAGCAGCCGCTCTCCTGGCCCGCAGACCCCTGCTCCGTCCCTTCGCTGTAGGTGTAGGGATGATTAACGCTGTCTTGCTTTGGGTTTCACCCCGTCCATTTCCACTCTGATTTTCCTCCTGGCCCTCTGGGAAGCGTTTAGGGAGGTCTCCCTTGGCCTTGCCTGCCTTTGACGGACTCGAACTGCCGCTCGCCCCCTTGGCAGCCAGCGCTCCCCGAGTCGGCCCCCTCAGCTGCTGCCTTCCCCCGGGCTGCTCCAGCGGCATCGCCTCTGCCGCGGGTGCCGGGAGAAGCCGGTGCTGCCTTTTTCTCCCGTTGCCGTTGCTGCGGCTTTGCTCGGGGCTCTCTCTGCAGCCGCTGCGGTAGGTGGAGGGACGAGCTGGATGCTCCGGCTGGGGGATATCCAGCCAGCTCCTGTTGCGTATTAACTCTCTTATTTCTCCTGCGGAGTTACTGCCGTTAAAACCATGGCAGTAACTAGTTCTCAGTAAAGTGGGAGATCCTAAAAATCTCTTCCTGAGGTTTTTTTTAAAATTTATTTTTACCTCTTGTTTGAATTCCGCAGTCTCACGACCACCTTCTTTGGTTTTCACCAAGGACGTCTTGACCCAAGTGCGAAAGCCTCCGGAAAGCTTCCAGCTGGAGTATGAACCTTCACAATCCTTCATGTCCTGCCCAGACACAGCCCTGCTCCCCCGCTGGGGTTTTGTCCCTTGCTGGGGCAGCTGGGGTAGCCGAAAGGCCCTGTCTGGGGACGTTCCTCCCAAAATGCTCCCTCCCGTCCCCCATAGCTGGGCAGCAGGGGCCAGGGGCCAGCTCCACATCCAACACAGCCCCAAAAGGGGTGAGCCAGGCTGCCGTGGTGGGGGCACCCTCAGCCCCACCTTTCGTGGGTGCTCTGCAAACAAACCCTCATTGCCGTCCGCTTCCCCTCCCCTTCTGCACTCACTCAAGGTTTTAGCCGAAGCGCCAGCTAATGCCTCAGCATCCATCCAGCGCCCGGACTGTGGTCAGCGCATTCACCTCCTTATTTCCAGTTAAACAGAGTCAGGCAATCCAAACAGTGTGTGCCTTGGGGCAAAATCCCTGTATTTCTCTAAATTTGCAGCTAGCCAGGGCTGGGGGTCGGGTCCCCATCCCCAGCGCAGCACCTGCGGGCGCAGGAGGATGCAGGGATGCTCCCCGGAGGACACAGGATGCTCCCAAGGACCAGGATCAGGGCTGGGCTTATTTTTCCCAGTGTATCAGCAGTGTTTTTTCCTGGATGGGGTTTTGTTTTCTTAAAAAGCCAAGCAGCTAAAAATAGCCCTCTGCTCGCTTGCCCGCGGTCTGCCAGCGTGGAGCCGGCGCAGGCTGTGTGCGGAGCCGACCTTCAGAGCCGCAGCTCCAGCAGCGGGAGCACGGCTGCCTCCTGCTTCTACCTCTGCAGGCTGCCTCCTGTGCTCGGCTATTTAAAGAAGCTTTTTTCCCGTCTTGTGTGTCTCCAGAAACACCTGATGGGGAAAGCAGGGGGATTTTTTTCCCTTGAAATAGCCACCTGGCCACAGATGATCCCAAGCTCGGGGATTTTGGATCGGATTTAATTACGCACTGGGCTTGAGTGATTATTTAGTGGCATGGCCATACAGCATCTCCGCCTCCCCGTTGGGCAGAGGGGGATGTGGGCATGGCTGTCCCTTTGGGGTGCAGGGACCCGGCGAGATAGGATTTGAGGGTTAGGGACTCACTGAGGCAGGATCTGGGGTGCTGGGACTCAAGATGGGATTTAGGGGGAAGAGACTGAATGAGGCAGGCTTTGGGATGCAGGGATGCAACAGGGCACGGTTTGGGGGACTCAGGCACCCAGTGAGGCAGATCTGGGGACAGACACCCCGTGAAGCAGATGAGGAACCACCAAAGGATGGGGGGTTTGGGTGCTCTGGGGCGGTTTCGGCTGCAGCAGCCCCGCCAGCCCTGGGGACAGCAGGGTCTGCAGGGGAGGAGCACAGATGCGGGACCGGCACGGCACTGAGTTAAGGGGATTCACCCACATCCTCCTTCCCGAGCCGTCTGAGAGCGTTGGGGGGAGGGTCACGTGTAGCACTAAGGTACGTACGGTGCATAAAACATAAGAATGACCTTGACACTGGTTTCTGCAGTCGACACGGCAGGTAGCTGCTCTGGCGTGTGGCCACCCTGCAATGCCTGGTGTGGGTTTCACAAGGACAAACCCCGCTGGGGCTGCCGGCACTGGGTGCTGGGTGCTGCGGGGTGCTGCGGGGTGCCTGGCGCCGCTGCCTGCAGTGCTGCAGCTCGCCCCAGCCCTTGCTCTCGGCTGTCACCGCTGCAGCAGTTTTCACCCGCATAAAATGTGCCTGGAAATAAATAAATCATGGGCTCCAGGCTGCTGCACAGCCGTGATGCCGGCTGAGCCTCTTCCTCCTTAATACCTCCCGGTTGTCTCTGTTGGGTCAGAGGCAGCAAGTGTGGGAGGAGAGGGGTGTCTCCTGAGCAAGGGGCATGTCCCAGCTTTGCCCCTCGTATCCCCCATCACTTGGTGCAGGTGGGAGGAGTGGGATGCCCGGGCTGGGCATCGCAGGCGGGGATGGTCAGATCCAGCTCCCCGCTGAGCCCCGGAGGAAGAGGAGCAGTGCTCATCCCCACTCCCAGGCACTCGCAGCCGTGTCACATCAGCAGCATCACCGGGTCCCGAGTCGTGGAGCCACGTGTGAGTCACGCTGCAGCTCAGCACACGCTGCCATCCCCAGCAGCCTGTTTGCAAACAGACCGAGGCTGAGAGCCGCTGCTTGGGAAGTGGCACGGGGGGACCTGGGGAGGGGGGGCCCACAAGCCCCTGCAGCGGCTGCGCAGGGGTCTCTGCCCAAAGCCGGAGCCAGTGCCACCACGGACTAACGTGCCGAGGGCGACAGCAGAACGCGGGTGCCTGCGCTGGTCCCCGTGTTGCACCCAGGGGTGAGATGGGTCGGGCAGGCAGGGCTGGAGTGCCCGAAACACAGAGCTGTGTCGCTGTGCCCGTGGGGCCATCGGGTTTTTTCCCCACTGCATCTCCTCCAGTGACAGCCGCTCCCCCTGCCCTCCCGGTGCCCGGAGCTGCTCCAGGACCCGCTGCGTTAGAGGTTTCCGTGTGCGGAGGAAAGCCATGGGACCCACCAGGCTTGTGCCGAGCTGCTGGGGGAGCAGAGCGGGCGATGGCCTGCTAATTCCCCCTCTGGGGGCACGGCGTTACCAGCGTGAATAACTTCCAAAAATGCTTGGGGGGGTCAGGCTTGATGAGGCCACGGCTGCTTGGAGAGCCCAGAGGTGGCAGGAGAGAGCCTGCCCCGTCGCTGTCGGTGCAACCGTGGCATCAGAGCGCCCAAAAACGTGCCCACCAGAGGCAAGCTGGTACCCAGGAGGTTCAGTTCTCCCCCAGTGCCGTCCTCCTCTTGTTTTTCTCACCTTTTATTTTTTCACGGTGGGATTTGTGAAGGGGAAAGGATGCTCCTTTCTGAAACCCAGCGCTTCTGGGAGCCCGCTAAGGGACTCTTCAAACCCAGCCCCTGCGGAAGAGAACAAGCAGGAACCTTTTAGGAGGGCACAGCTGGAGGCTGGAGGTTTCTCTCCTCTCTCCTCCTCACCATCAAGAGGCACCAAGTTCTCCTGAACTGGAGGAAAAAGTGTGAGCGGACAAACTGCATCGCCAGCAGGAGCAGCGGAGCTAAATATAACCCGTTTACACCAAACCAGAGCGTTGCGGTGAAATGGCCTTGATGAACACTCTGGTGGTAATTAGTGGTTCCCTAATGAAGAGCTGGGAAAGCAGCGGGTGTCCCGGGGGAGAGCGACACCTCTGCCAAGCGGCGTGAAGATGGTGGGGGGTTACTGACGGTGCTGGGCGTCTGCAGGGATGGTCCTGGCAGAACTCCCATCCTGTGTCCCCCTCCTCCAGGACCAAATTGGGGAATAAATCCCCCATTCTGGCACACGAGAGAAGAAGGTGAAGCTAAGGGTGAAGGGACTGAGCGGGCACCCCGGGAGGTGCCTGACTGCTGACAGGGGTGCCCCACGGCAGTGAAACCCAGCGGGGTGAAAGGCTGGCAAACTCCAAGCCGGGAGGAGAGGGGTCCCCGTGACCTCAGCGGCTGGAGTTGGTGACCCAGTGGCCTCATTTCCGAAGGTGACAAACAGCCGCAGCTCCCCCAGCACTGCCAGCATCTCACCCTCACAAGCCAGGGCACCGGCTGCGTTGCAACGGGATCAGCCCCAGCATTCCCAGGAGCCTCATTTTTTTCCTAGGGTGTAGCGAAACAGCCGGAGGAGGATGGGTGTTCAACGAGCCGGTGGCAGGGAGCTTGTCAGTGTCTCCTTCCATCCCCCCAAAGCCACTGCAGCCCCTGCAGCTCCAGTTTCCCTGTGGTACCCACGCCCGACAGAGAGCACCGTCCCCATCCGTATCCCTCCCTGGTCCCCGCCATCCCCAGCCCTGTGATGTCCCCAAATTCAGGTTGGTCCCACTCTCAGGGACCTACCTGAGCATCCCTGCAGCTCCACGGCAGGGGAAGGAATCCGGCACATTGAGCTGTGTCAGAAAGTTAGAGTGAAGGGGAATTTGGCCTGGAACTGTTTGGGATTGTGTTTTCTCCGTCACAAGCCGGGATTAGGGTAGGGAAGGGATCCTCTCCCCTCCGCTGCCATCCCTATAGCAACAAGCAGCCTCTTCCCGTTGAACAAGTGACTCATCAAACACGATTACACTGATATCAGGGAGGACGATCGTGACTTCTAGCTCTGACAAGAGAGCTGACCTTTCGGGAGAAAAAAAGAATATGTGAAAAATAAGGGAAATAGCTCAAAACTGAATGGGAAGATGCAATCCTGTGTCTCATCCTCCCCACCCATCCTGCTGCCCCCCCCCCTGCTTGGGGAGTCCCAGGCGGTAAATAAAGGTGGATCGGATGCAAACAGTCTCTGCGTTGCGGAGTGTAAATCCCCCGTGGCTCTCTGCCAGCAGTGAGACAGGATCCGCGGTGGGCAGCCGGCCGGCACCGGGGCCAGCACCCCCTGTGGCGTGCGGGACCCATGGCTTCGTCCTGGCTGAGCGTGGGGTGACACGTCCCTGGGGCCAGGCACGACCTGTGCCATGCACCCTGCTTTTGCTCGAGCCGTGCATCCTTCTCCTGCACGTGTCACGGAAAGTGCTGCTCTGCTCCCAGGAGCTCCCACTGAGACCTCCCCAACTCGTTCAAATTTGGCAGGTTTCGAGAATTTGGAGGGTCTTTCCCCACTGCTTGGTTTCTACTTTCTCACTCCTCTGCCAAGTATCTTCTGCCCTAAATTCAGCCACGGGGGTCTTGAGGGGGACACTATTTCCCAGGCAAGTGACCGCCAGCATCACTGCGCAGAGAGGCGCAGCACGGCTCTGGGGTACAGTGCCCAGGGCAGAGGGAAATCTTTTGGGAACAGAGGACTTTCCTGGTTTAAACTCCAACCCGAAGGATGGAGAAGGCAGATTCCCAGAATATTTAGCAGGTCTCTGCTCTGGCTGGGTGTTTGCGCTCCAGGAAATCTCTCTTTTAGTCTGGGGAAATTGGCCCTTACTGAGACGCAGCCCTGGGCAGCGGTGCCGAAGGAGGAAAAGCCCAGAGAGGGAAGAATACCTCCTCACACCCAAAATCTGGGTGCATCGTGCCTGGAGAGGGTCAGGAAACCTCCGCCGCTCCTACTGAAATATTTGTAGGCAGAAACTACGTCACCTGCGTAACTGATCTCGCCTGTGCCCGGAGCTGGGGGAGCAACCGAGCCCGTCGTATGCGGGGGGCTGCGGGTGGCCTTTTTGGTGTTACGGATAATTCTAGCAGCAGCTGGACATTTTTAGCTCCTTTCTAGCCCCATCCTGCGGGGCTGGGCAGGGCTCGGGCTGGGGCGTGCAGGCAGAGGGAGGGCAGGGGGAAGCAGCATCTCGCACGAGCCCGTGGGAGCTGCTCCCGCCAGATCCTGGCACTCGGCTTCACCCAGTTATAACTCTCCATAACTCAAGCTGATTTTTTTTCCAAGCCAAGTGCTTTTTCTGCATTATTTCCCATACCAGCAAGCAGCTGTGATCTTTTTCTGGTGAAGTCCTAGCCCAGCCCACGTGCCAGACCAAGGTTCTGGATCTGGGCAATGTGGTCCCCAGCCTAACGCCAGGGAACGTGCCCGTGCTCGGGAGCTGCTCGGAGGGGAGCCCGGCACCGTGACTCCGCGTAGGATCCTGCTTAAATGTCAGAAGCCAGAGTTAAAATCAATAGAGAGGACTGGCTGTCCTCGGGTGAGGGGGTATCGGAGTGGCCTTTTGCTCGACTTCAAAGCTGAGAACTTGTTCCCCAGGTTTTATGAAACCCAGCGTCCTTCCTGCCCGGCAGGATAGGAACTGGGGATGCTCGAGGTCCTTTGAGCGCTGCCGCAGGGGGCTTTTCCCCGCTGGGTGGGCTGCCTAACCACCCCCCCCGCGCCAGTTCATCAGGAGGCATCAGCATGGGGGTTTAACGCTTGCAGTGGAGCAACAAATCCATCCCCAGCGGCGCGCATGGGCTGCAGATTTCTTTCAGTGCTGATGTGTTACCTGCTCCAGGGCAGCTGACGGCTTTCTGCATGGACCTGGAACCTTCCTGGTCCTCAGACCCCTCAGACCTGCGTCTCTGTCCACGGTCAAGTGTTATTGTGGTCCGAGCAGCCGAGCTCCTCCGGAGCGGCTTTAGAGAGCTCATGGTGGCAGCAGGGGGACCAGCAGTGCGGGACGGCTGCCCTGCGCTCAGCTGCAAGAAGACTCCAGATTTATTTTTTTTTAAACAATCTTCCTTATTTTGCCCCTTCGGAAACCACAGAGTTTGGAGTGCTTGGAGCAAAATCGTTCGGGTGGGAATGACGTCACTGAAGGGAGGGAGGAAAATTCGTCCCCCTGGTTTGGCCTGAACGTTTGGTGGGAGAAGGGGGGAGAAGTGAGGGTGAGCCGTCAGATCCCTGCCGGCACAGCTTGGCATCGCCCACACTCACCCGTGCCGGGGGTCCCGCCCGTACGTGTGCCATTGGGGGCAATAGGGTCCCGTGCAGGTGCCAGCGGGACGCGGGGATGCTGCCTGTCCTCAAGCAGGGGTGGCCCTGCGAGTCCGGACCTGCGCGGCGGCTGAGCCTGGCCGCAGCGATGGGAATCCCAACGGCCCGCCGGGGCAGACCCGCAGACGCAGAGGTTTTGAGCGAGCCGGGGCGCGGCACGCTCAGCGTCCCCGTTGTGAATCGCTCTGCATCCCCCTCCGAAGCCGCCACTAAGTGGGGGAAGCCTCACAGCAGCTGGATGGCTAATTGCAACGGTGCAGCGAGACACGGCGTCCCCACCGTCCCCACGCCGGACGACCCAGAGGTGTCCCATTTTGGTGCAGGAAGGTCTCGCGCATCGCCGCAGCGCGGGGCAGCCTGGGACCTGTGTCCTCGGCTCAGCAAAAGCCAACCACCCGTCGGCTGCTCTCCAGAGGTACAAGGAAGGTTGCAACAGTGCTGCTGCAGGCAGGACGGCAGAGGTCACTTCTGCAAGCGAGGTCCTTGAACGGTCCCATTCCAGCTACCTGAGAGAGGGATTTTTTCAGGCAGATCAACTGTTTTTCAACAGACAACGGATGATTTTACAAAGCCAGACACCTACCTGCCTGCTTCCACCTCCTCCACTGGGTTTGGCGTCAGCACCTTCACCACCCAAACCCATCGCTGAGCCCCAGCCCTTCCTCCTGCCGGGCTGGCAGGATGGAACACACCAGACGAAGCAGCGCCGGGAGAAGTTCCTGCTCTCCAGCAGCAGCAGCGGTGAGAAAATGGCCTCGTTTCCACCCCGTGGCTGCAAAGATTATGCAAAGCCTTTGAATGTAGGGCTTCACGCGCTCTCCAGCGGCGCCCGGTCCCCGACAGCCCCGTTTTGGGGAGGCTGATGGGCGCAGCGCGTTTGTTTGCCACCCTGATTAGTCAGCACTGCTAATTATAGCCGCGCTTTTCCTTCTTACAGCTCTTCAAGCACCGTCGGAGTAATAGGGAACAACAGCGGCGCTGAAATAAGGCTGCACCCGCTCGCTGCGGAAAAGATGCCAGTGTAAACACGGGGATGGATTTCCAGCGGTGCGGCTTTGCACGCCTGTCTTGGGGGGTTTCGAGGCAATGAGCTCACGGGTGTGTCGGCTCGGCCGCGGGGTGCTCTGGCAGGGGTGGGAGCTAAGGTGGGAAAAGCTCCTGTGATGCAGTGAGGTAACGACGTTTCCCCAAGGAAAATAAAGCAAGCTGGTTTTAATGCTTTTAGAGCAAAAATATTATGGAGAATTCCATCACATCTGCTTTATCAAGTGCTTCCCAGGTGTGATTTTATTACAGCCCACGATGGATAGAGGAGAACGCCCAGACGGGCTCCCCGCACGGCCAAGCCCCACGGCATCACCAGCCGTCAGCGACAGTGCGGGGCTCGCCGCGCAGCCCAGGGGGGCCAACCCAGCTGCCCGCCGGCCCGGTCGCCCGCGGCTTCCCGGGCGTTTCGGATGCTGTTTGTGAAAATGCTGCTGTTGCATTGGCATGGCGGTTGTTCCTCTTGGCGAGCTCCGGACCACCAGTGATGCCGTAAACAGCTGCCCTTGTGCACATTTTGGTTACCAGTGGGCTCTGCCTTGGTCATTAGTGATTGCCACTCTGTAATCCCCCCACCCTCCCCGCCGGGGTTTGTTAGCTCCCTCTTAGTGCCGCCTACCCACCACAAAGACCTGGCTACAGAAATAGCTGCAGTGAAGCAAGTCAGAGACAGGGGTAGAGACTGAGCGGCTCCCAAGTTCATCTCCTGCCCACCAGGCAGCCAGTTTCTCAGCCCCTGGGTTTTGAACCAAAAAAGCACAGTTTCTAAGGCAGGATGAGACCCGGGTCAAGCCCTGCTGAGGGTTGGCAGCCGGCTTGGCACCGCGCATCCCCGCGGGGCAGGGCTGGGGGAAGATCCTGCGTGGTGTTTAGCACTGAGCTTCCTCCCAAGGGCTGAAAGCCAAGGAGGAAGATGAGAGATGAAGATGGGAAATGAGGAGGGAAAGCCTTCTCCTTGCTGAACGGCATTCCCAGGTTGGGCTGGTGGCCTCCCACTGTGTGATTACAGCATCAGGCTTTTCCTGGGGACTTTGATTTGCTTTGATTTTTACTCCTCGCTATTGAGTCTGTAATTTGAATATAGATAAGGCATGCTTAATGTATTGTCCAAATGTTCTTGCAGATACTCGGGGAGCTCAGAACATCACATGCAACTATAAAAGGCAGATGCTCAGTTATTACAAGTACGATGTGCAGCGGCGCATCCTCACAGATCCGATGCCGCTCGCATTCGGGATAGCTCTGGAGGTGGGGTGCCTTGGTTTAAACTGGCCAGATAACGTCATTTTTGTGACTGGTGCCTTAAGGAAACCACAACACTCCTGGGGTGCGCCAGCAGCCCGGGCTGCCCTGGCACAGACAATCTCCCCTTTCAGACAGACAGACAGACAGACATGCCAGCCGCTGTGGAGCTGCCGAATCCCAGCAGATCTGTACCCAGCATAGGCACCAGAGCCTCTGAGAAGGTCTAAGGGCATCCTAGAATGATGCCCAGCTAATAGGGAAATAATCGGGGACACAGTTGTGTGGTCGGCGCATCGAATGGCTATGTCCTCCTTGGTGTGGGACCAAAGAGGGAGGAGGCTGGAGATGTGTTGGCACAGCCCTGAGACCTCTTTCTGCCTGTGTTGCCATGGGGGAGCACAGCCAGGTGGTGAAATCCCCAAAAACCTCGTCGGAGACATGGAGCTGCTCCTCCTGGGGCTGTCACAGGAGGGCAAGCAGCCCTGGCTGCTGGGCGAGAACTTGCCAACTGCCGTCAAGACCGTGGGGTCTGGGGTCAGCTGAGACCCGCTGGGGTGTGCACGTCTGTGCGAGAGACAGCTACAGATGAGACGATCCAAGGGCCAGACTGGAGCCACTGGATGTCTGAGGGCATTTACTGGAGTAGCGTGTCCCATCCCTGCTCAGCCTTGCTGCCGGCTGGACCTGGGTGCCCGGACTGCAGCAGCCTCCCCTCTGCTGGGCAGGGGATTTGGCAGCCCCCAGCAGATCTGATGGTGACAGCAGGGCCGTCCCTGCTCAGATCCATCATCCTGGCTGGGCTGAGGCTGCCCACACGCATCTCAGCCTGGGGGTCCCGGGTGGGCTGTGTCCCTGCACAGCACCTCACACAACGATCTCATCCCCTCTGCCGCAACAGCTCCATCCAGCCCGTCTGCCGCACCCACCTCCTGGCAGAGGCAGCTGACGATGGGAGTCAATCAGAGCTCCTCACCCGCCTCCCCTTTCCCAGGCAGTGCGTAATTACTGGGAGCGGGAGTGAATTCATTCAGCTCTTTGCTCGGATTTCCTCCGCCCCTTTTCATGCTGCTCATGTCACTCGGCACACAACGGCGCTCAGTCACGCGGCTGGCGGCCCCAGGTAGATGACGATTCAAGTCCCCTGGGATGGGGCTTGGCCTGATTAAGAACCCAGATGCTCCTAACTGGGGCAATTGGGTTCAGCCAAAACCACGGATATTCACCTAAATATCTTTGCACATCAGGAGCTGGAAATCCTTCCCGGCATCGCTGCACTGCCTAGCTACAGTCTGGAAGAGAGAGAGGGATGAAGGAGTAAAGCTGGAGTGTTATGAAACCAGTAGGAAAGGGGGGAGAAGGTGTAGCTGAAATATTGCCAATCCGGGAGCTGAGCGTTCCTGCTTTGAAGATCCTGCTCCCTCTCTGAATCATGGAGCCATTTGAGGCCGGAAAAATAACCGTGTCTTTGGGATTTGTTCCTTTCCAGGCTGATCTTTCCCCAAAGAGTCAGGAAGGAAGCCTCGGGGGTGGGTGGGTGCTATGTTGAGGGGAGGGGGACAGACTCCGTGCTCACTGTCCTCGGGCAGGTGCCGGGCTGGGTGGCCCACGTGAAGCTCCCAGGTGTTGACCCCCCTCATCCCAGCTTTTACGCTGTCTGGAAGGGAGCCTGTGTGGGGCGAAGGCTCTGGGGTGCCATGTCTCCCCCGTGGGGGGACGTATCTTCCCCAGACTGGTTGCACAGGGTCCCCCCGAGCACCCCCAGCTGCGGGCTCCCGGTGGTGCAGGGGAACCAGCACTGCTGTCCCTGGGCATTGCCCTTGAAGAGCGGAGCAGCCGAGCCACGCCATGCCAGACCTCACCCCCCCTTCAGATCTTCACGTCCCTCGGCACAAGCGGTAAAAATAAACCTTGCCCGGCCACCTTGGCGAGCCGCCGGGGCCTGGCTGGTGCCCAAACTGCACCCGCAAAACGCAGGTGCGGCGGGCCCCGACCTTGGGGAGGTGCGTCGGGGTGGCGGGAGAGCTCATGAATGAACGGCGGGGCGGGTGCGCGCGCGGGTGCGTGCGGGTGCGCGCACCCCCTCGTGCCTGCGGGTGTGGATGTGGATGTGGAGCAGGGAGCCAGCCTCGTTGTTATTCTGATCACAGCAGCTCTGATTCACAGGCTTGGATCATGAATATAAGTGAAGACTTTGACGTCAGAGTTGAGATTTATCAGCAGATCCAATGGGGCAGGAATATTAAGTGCGAGTCGATGCCAGCTATCTGCCAACGTTATTAGCAAGGCTCGCCGAGGAATGAGGCTTCACACCAAGGACTGGAAGGACTGGGAAGGAAAAAAATAAAAACGGGGGGAAGCAAGCCGCTCCTCGAGCGTTGAAGCCAGGTAAAGCCACAACCCCCGGCGGCGGCGGTGGCTGCCCCCCGGGCTGGGCTGCATGCGGGAAGGGGCGATGCCGGCGCGGGGGCCAGCAGCAGGCGGTGGGCTGCGGGCAGAGCCTCCACCCCCAGCCCTGACCTTCACCCTTCGGCTGTCCAGCCCCAGCGGGGGCGGGGGGGGGCAGGATTTACTCTGCCAAGGGGACCGCGCCGAGCAGGGCAGGATCCTGCAGCTCTTTGCAGCCGGCTGGGAGCATCTTGCACCAGTTTTTTCCCAAAGGAGAGGAAGGGAAGGAGCAAGGAGAAAGTTAACGCCGGCTGTCCCTTGCCACTGCCTCCCCGTTTCATCAGCGGCTCCGCATACATGCGAGGGCTGACCTATTAATAGTATTTATTTTTACTCGCTGCACGCAAAAAAGAAAGGGCTGCGGGGAGGGGGGTGNNNAGGAGGGGGCGGGGGGGGGGGGGGTGGGGGTGGGGGGGCGCTTTGCGCTATAAATAGGCAGCGAAAGGTGGCCGTGCCCCGGGGAAGGGAGGAGGACCGGGCAGCCCGCACCGTGCTTGCCCCGGCGGGGGGTGCGCAGCGCCTGCGGATCCTGCGCGGGGCCGGGCCCGGGGCAGAGCGCATGGAGGCGGCTGCCAGCAGCGGGGCGCTGAGTTGTGACCGGCCTCAGCCC
>VWZZ01008136.1:334618-350810 GCA_013399095.1 Psophia crepitans | reverse complement strand
GAGGACCGATGCCTCCCTGTTTCTATGTTGTTTGCAAAGCACTTTGAGAACCTGCGGGGCGAAAGGCACTTTAGGGGATGGCCGGTGTTTCGGGCTGTCGCAGGGATGGGGGGACCCGGGGAATCTATTCCTCCCCCCCCACAAAAAAAAAAAAAAAGGGTGACTGCGGGCAGGGTGGGGGCTCACGGTGTGCAGGTGGCGGGGACAGCCGGGGTGCCCCGCACCCCAAGGCGCTGGGGAGGCCGAGGAAGGGCTCTCCTGCCCGGTCTGGGGCCGTGGGGGGATGCGCTCCCACGGCTGCGCTCACTTCCACACTGATCGTTTACATGGGGTGGGATCTTCATCCAAAGACGGGTCCAGGCTTGCTGGGGTCCCCTAGAGGGAAGCGTCTGTAATCACACGCGTTATTCTGGATGCTACCAGTTTAACTTGCTTCATTAGAGAAGCTACAGCACCCTCACATTCCTCTACTCTATGTGCTTTGTGGTGTTAGTGAGACCATGATGAAGTGTCCTTTATCTTGTGCTTTTTTTTTGGCCGAAAGTGGAATAGTGCATTCGTTTAAAAAGCAAACAAGAACCCACACAACCTTCAGAGGGATGGCAGGGCTTGGGGTGAAACACCCGGGGTGGCTCAGGGCAGAGGCGGTGGGCGCTGCTCTGGGGCCTGGCATGGGAACAGCTCAGTGGTTGCAGCAGGAGACCTCCCCACTAGCTGAGCCTGGTGTCCCAAACATGTTGCTCTCCTTTAGGGAAAGATGCTGTGATCTCCAGCATCCAAAATGCCCCTCTTCGAAGCAGGAGCTAGGTTCTGCTGCACCATGGGCAAAACAGACCGAGGTTCCTCTCAACACAATCCAACGGCACCACTGCCAACAAACCACAGCACGTGGGCACTGTAATTCCGTGGAAGCCAGAAATGTTCTTGCTTTGTGAGGCTGTAGTGGGTACGAAGCCATTTTATGGCTGGAAACAACTGTCTTTCCTCTCTGGGTCCGTGCAATGAATTTCTCGCTCCTCAGAGCTAAGTGCACGTGAGAAATATGGATCTCCAAAGTGTGCCTGGGGCTTGGACCTATTGTCTGCCTTTGAAAGGTGGCCAGTCTCTTTTTTTTTCATTTCCTTTCTCTCTTGAATACCTTGTGCAATGGGCAGTAGGCACAATGTTGAATCAGCGTACATTTGAAAGTTAACACAGAAGAAAGAGTAATAGATATATATCAACACTTTGCTCATTTTATTTCCTCTGGCTTCTGTAATTGCAGCCAGGTTCCTGCAGTTCCTCAGTGTCAGAACTCAAGGCAGAGTTAGTTTCAACCATTTTTGAAATTTTGTGAGTGTTTTGAAATGTTTTTATACAACCCGATCCAGAAGACAGTAATCGTTTCTCTGGGCAGCTCATTTGTATCTTTAAATGAAATGTAGATTAACGACTCAGCTCTAGAGAAACTTCGACATGAAGAACGTTGCATTTTCTTGGCTTTCCAATCAGTTCCCTGTTGTTGAAGGTTTTGATTTTAACATATTCTTTTTAGAGCTTAATTGTGTACTTGAAACTTGTCTCAACTCCAGGGATCCATTGACCAGCTTTGACAAAGGCATACAAGGCTCAATGGCAAATAATTTTCCCCTGTGGCCCTCCACAGGAGAGAGATTTGGGATGCGAGGAGCTAAAGCTGAGGATACAGCCCCTACCAGCCAGCCAGGTTAGAGAGCAGGTGGGGATGTCCTCACAGAAACGCTTGGTACTTGGCCGAACACATTTACAGCAACTTTGTCAGAGACAAACTCTGCTGCCTAAAATCTGGTCCTTGCACTAAGGAGCCTTCTGTTCTGCTGCACTAATCCAGCTCACAGTCGGTATCAAGATGTGGCACAAGTATGTTGCATGCTCAGATTTAGTATAAAGTCCTGATGTAATTTTTTTTTCAAGTGACGGTGTAGGACCTCTTTCCTGGAGACAGTTAAAGGTGGCCATGGAAGCTGTGAAAAACACTTGCTGGGCTTCAGGAAAAGTCTCAAGAAATCCCCTCTAAAGAACATTTTGATAAATAGACATTTTTGCAGCCTTTTCACAAAACAAAAATGAATGTGTTTCCTAGGTGGTTTTCCCTTTGCTGTTTTCCCTTTCCTATCAGTGGAAAGAGGGGACAACAAGGAGGAGTGAGGAAGAGGACAAACAGGTATGAGTTCCCCGGCCACGCTTTGCACTGTGGAAACCTCTGACCATTTTGCCACACCTTTGCTTTGGTGATTTTTAATTTTTTTCCTAAAGAAGATCTTTCACTGGAAAAAGTTTTGAGTGACAATGTTGGGTATCAGTGACGACATTGGATGTTGGAGCCTCCTTGTGTTGGACATCAGGAGAGCTAACTTAAACCCTTAAGATAATTAAGAAGTCAGTAATGTGTGCCGGTGGGACTGCCCTGGTCTCCTTCAGTGCTGGCTTTGGGACATGTTTAGTATGGAACACAGGGCCTGATTTTGGATAAGGTCATGTTGCTATAAACAAGGAGCAGCTCTCACAAATGTAAGGATATCGCATGTGGATGGGGCACCAATGATAACAGGAGCACTGGAAAAGAGAAAGGGATCCTCTGTGGATCCAAAACATCTGTGAACAGGGTGAAAAGAGTCCAGCAGCCCCTGTCTAGCTCCTGGGCATCATGAGAAGGACAGAGAGCAACCAGGATACAGCCCATAATTCTTCATTTTCTGATACTGAATGCATTGGTAAGCCTCCTCCAGCTGGGAGTCCTATGTCACAAGTCATTAGAAAATTGGAGGTCTATAAAAGCCGTTGATTTAATTAGTGTGCTTTTCAGATGAGATACAAAGGGATAGTGGTGGTTCTGCAAAGCACAAGTTCTTTAGCTGGTGAGGAGGAAAGGGTAAGGAGAAGAAAGAGAGAACATTCCTCGAATATGCTGTGAAAAGGCCAGGGACATCGCTGGATGGGGCGTAATTACGGTTGCACGCACACCCTGAGTTTCATGGAGGTGTGCTAGGGGTAGGTGTGAGCTTGTGATTTTACAACAAGGCCTCGTCCCTGCCCCTGTGTGTTTCAACTGAGAAATTTAAAAAAAAAACAAAAACAAGCTAGTAAAATGTATAGATTCTACTGACAAAGCTACTTAGGTTTGGGTTTTTTCCTTTCCATTTTGTTTAGTTTGGGACTTTGAGCGATGAAAATGCCTCTTTTTAGCCAACTTCATTTCAGTAACCAGCAGTAAATTATCTCAAGGATCTCGGTCGTGATGTGGCAGCCACAAATTGTCCATCTCAAGCAAAGAGTTTTGTTTCAACTTTGAATAAAACCCCAAGAAACCATTACTGTTCTCAGCAGGTGATGAAGTCCCTCTTTCTTGGTAGTCACTTGTGTTGATGTGTATTGACCAGCATCGACAACTCACTTAATTGTTAACAATTAATTAACAGTTTGCTTTTAATCATCAGGAATAATTGTTCAATGCACATGGTATTTCCTTGCTACTCCTTTCACTCATGCGCAACCTCTTCTCTTGGTGAGGTGGTCATGGTGCCCTACCGCTGATGGCTTCGTTTGTACCGTTTGTACCTTTCCTGTTAAAGATGCTGTTGCCTACCGCAAAATCTCCCAAGAGCCGCCCTTCCCGCTGTCCCTGCAGCCCTGGGAACAGAGCTTTCCCGTTCCCGTTGGAAAACTCTGCAATATAGAGCATTATAGAGATAAAATGGATTTTCAGTAGAGAAGACTCAAATCACGGCAGATGGTCCAAAGCTCTTCTGTCCCTGACTTGGAGGGATGTGAATAAACTGTCTCCAGCTCCAAGGGTAATAGTTACCTTCACAAATTCTGCTTGATGTCAAGTGTAATTGTGTCTAAACCAAGGTTATTCCTCCACAGTTTGAGCACACAGCAGCGGGCAGGACGCTGGATGCCTGACAGCACACCGTATCAGCAGGCACTGAAACCACAAGCACAGGGTTACGACCTTATTGCAGGATCTGGGAGTTGGAAAATATCTGCCTCGTCTCAGGAAAAGCTCTTTTCCAACGGGGCAGGAATCCTGGCTGAGGATGAGAGGTAACGGTGGCTGCTGCTGGCAAGGCGGGCACCCTGTCGTCTGCCGCAGCCCGGCCTCTTGGCTCTGCCTTGCCTTTTTTCTACACCACGTAGGGAGTGATGAGGACTGGGCTCGTTTCTCATGTCCCTTGTGAGTAGGTCAGAATCAGGCCCCAGGCAGGATAAGCAGCATCCCTCCTGGGGAGCAGACCCTCTAGCTGGGAGGGAGGGATGAGTTTCTGGTGGCAAAGCTCAGCAACAGCGTCAGCCAGACGGGGGTGGCCCAGGGCCAGACCCTGCTCGGCGGTCACCAGCACGGCCCTGCAGTTGCCCTCCTGAGGCTCTAAAACCCCGACCAGCCTGGCCAGGCTTCAGGCAGTGTCCGTCGGAGTCGCTCATCCCCATTCCCAACCCTGCCTCCCATCCTATCTGCTTCCCCGGGAACGAGGCCATCTCACAGCAATCAGGACAGTAACTTATTTTGATTTAAGTGTTTTCATTGGCCTTTTAACTCGACCAGAAAAGTTGATCTCAAAGAAAAATGTACAGTTATCATTCAATTATGGTTAAATCAAGCCCCTTCAATGCACTTTATGAACGAGTGAAAACAAATCAATGCTGTTATTGCACTGTATCTCTATTGTGTATAATATTATACATTCATCCGTAAGAGTAATTTATTTTTATTACTGTAAATAAAACTGTTAAAGTGATTTGTCAAGAGGATATCCAAATATAAGGGGGGGGGGGTTATAAATTAAAAAACATTTGAAGATCTGGGCTTCTGTCCCAGGTATGTGCCATACTGTGCGTGTCTGTGTTTTTATTTCAGCCGAAGCGAGTCCAGCACGGATCCCTCACCCGGGGTCTGTGCTTCCACTTGGATCGCGATGAGCTGGTCGATGCTAAGAAATCAGCCTGAGATATTGCCTGAGATATTGCTCGTAGGGCTTGGGAAAGAACGGCTCCTGCCGCTCGGAGCCTCCCGCAAAAGGATGGAGACTTCTCCATCAGCAAGCTGTCCTCTGCCCTCTGATTACCCAGGCGGTCAGGGATTAATTACCCATGGGAATGAGTTGATCTTTGAGAGCTGGTTTCTCTGATTGAAGGGTTAGAGAGATATCACAGCTTTCTGCTGCTGCTTCTGTGCCCTGGCTTCTAATAGACAAGAGCATCACAGGGCTGAATGCTCACAGCAAAGGGACCCAGCAAGGGCAAGCTGACAAAGAGCCGAACCCAGATCTACTTTAACCTCTTAAAATCTTTATTGATTTTTTTTTTTTAATTAGCACATGCATAAAGTGTCAACAGTTTGGGATCAAGATGACATTTTCTTGAACAGATGTAGTTACAAGCGGTGCTTCAGATCGTTCCAGGTTTCCTCTCTACACTGTACAGAAGAAAGCTCGTGCTGTGACCGACGTAGTCCCTACCTTTCCGTCATCGTGTCACGACAGGCAGAACCCACAACACTGGGGAGAAATACACTTGTTCACACGTAGCAACTGGGTACGGTAGATAGATACAAGCAGCAACATCTACTCACCTATTGACTAAGTGCACGTGGTTAAAAGACCCCATTAGACAGTGAGCATCTCCTTCTTTTTTAATGTCAGCTATATAATAATGGAAATCAAGTTATGGCCTGTAATGGGTGACCCTCCCACGGGAGAGACGCCCGTCTCCCATCAGCGGCTTCGATCAAATGGCAAGTTGAAGGAAATACAGGTAATACTTCTGCCGGTACTTAAAAACAAGCCTTTTGCAGGAGCACTGGGGCAGCCCCACCGATCCTGAGCACCCTGGGAAGCCAACTGCAAGGTGTCACAACTCCCTGTCCCCAGCGTGCCACCGCTGCAGAGCTGGAGCCCAGGTCCGTAAAGACCAGCCCCAGCCCGCACCTACGGACGGCCGGTGCCAACAGGGCAGAAAACTGCTTTTGAAATGCTCGGCTCGAGCTGGCCGCTCACGGATGCTGGGTGTCCCAGTGCCCTTGGGGGTCTCCCCACCTCACAGCTGCTGAGTTTGGGTAGCGCAGAGGGGTTGTGGGGATGTCTGAGGTGCTCCCAGCCCAGCCTGGGCTAGCCTTGACCCCTGGGCTGCTGGGTGAGGGCACAGGAGATGATCCTCACCGGCCTTCTATGCCCCCCAATATAGTGCTCCTGCAGCACCCAGCCTCACCTAGAGGTGCTCGTGCCCCTACTCACTCTGGAGGTGATGGAAGTGTGGCAGTGAGGTGGCTCCTGTCCTGCTGTAGCAGCTGGCATTGCCCCAACGGCCCTGGGCTGGGGCAGGAGGAGGAGGAGGAAGGCTCTCCAGCCTGAATGCTTGTCCCACGGCAGCAGCAATGTGCACACACTGCACCAAAGCCACGAGCACATGCATGTCCCACAGCTAAGCGATGACAGGGTTCATCCCCTCCCCACAGCTCCACCATGCCCTTTCAGGGACTGTCCCCATGCAAGTTTTCCTTGGTTTGGCCCAGACTGGAGCAAAAGCTGCTCCCAATACTGCTCCTGCACAGCCGCGGGTGTAAAACCCTGTGTGCAGGGAAGGAGGAATCCCAGTGGATACCTCAGCGTCTGGGCAGGTCCAGGTTTCCACCCAGGTGAGGACAGGCTGAGCATCAGAAATGCTTGGAAAGGCTCTGCCCTTCCCCAGCTCAGCGAGCCCACCTGCCCGTGAACCCCGTGCTCCTTGGCCACGCAATGGGGACCTCCAGAAAAGGCACTAGTGTCGGTAAGGAGCTGCCGCGCCGCCGCTGCTGTCCTGACAGGAACGCCGGACCCAACCCCTATGTGCAACACGGCACAGCCGAAAACAAACGGGAGGAAAGCGCCAGCGATGCTCCAGCATCAGCCCAAACTCACGCCGGGGACACCCTGTTTCAGATTCCCTCAGGCAAGTGAAGCAGCCCCAAAATGAAGGAAGTCTATTAAAACGAGGAGCCATCAGCCCCGAAATGCTCCTAAAAATGCATTTCAGAAAAAAAGGTGGGGTTTTTTCGGTGGGGATTTTCTTTTTCCTAATCTGCTCTGATTTGTGATGAAAGGCACCACAGAGAGGCACCATTTGTAGAAACCTGTCCGGAACTAAAAGTAGACCTGAAACATCTCAGTATAAAAACAAGTTTGGTGGTGGTGGTGGTGGTAAGGGAGGATGTTGGTGCTCATATAACAGTACAATTCCTGGCGAGCTGGCAGGACTGTGCCAAAGATGCGCCTGCTGCCAGCAGGAAATCAGCAGCTCCTCAACGTGCATCACAGCAACATCACGAGGCTCAAAGCCCACTTTGCTTCTAACGCAAGAATTTTACGGCTGGGTTTTTTCACAGCAAGAAGTGACTTTCTATGGAGTACGTGATCCCAGCTGAGGCATTGGGCACACACAGGCACCAGTAACAGGTGAAAATCAATGGGATTTGAAACACTTGAGCTGGGGTGGGCCTTCAGGGGTGAAAACATCTCCTGTGGTGGTGGGAAAACTCTCTCTTTGTTGTGCTGTGGGCTGAGGTGTTGCTTGCTCAGTTCTTAAACACTAGTTTCTTAAGAACTGATTTTTGAAAGTGGTTATGGTGACAACTGCTCTGTATTTTGGTGGCGAGCTGGGAAGCAATGCTGGGTCTGAGTTTTGGTCGAGGTGACGGAGACAGAACAAACTTTCCTTCTGGCAATCACATGTAAGTTGTTTTTTCAGTTGTTTGGGGTTTTTTGGGGGTGGTGGTGTTTGGTTTTAGATTTCTCAACTGAGCCACCCCAAAGTCAAAGGGTGACTTTTAAATTGTTCACCTTAACGTACCAGCATGGTTTACATGCTGCAGTCCATGGAACACAAATGGTCTGGAGGAGTGAGCTGCTGGCATTGCTGTCTTCTACCTCTTGAAATACAGCAGTAACAGCTGCGCATCCTGGTTTTCTGCAGTCAGTTCACTAGTTTTATCTTTAGTGTTTTTGAGGGTCATCACCAGAACTGCAAAAAGGGTCAACAAAGCTAAGGGAGAGCATGAGCAGGCTGCCCTGGCTGGTGGGCAATGCTTTGGGGCTGTGACCTGCTGGGACAGAACCATAAGTAGTGGTGCTGCAAGTTTGAAGGAGAGGATGAGGCAGAACTGCAAACATGCCAGATTGGAAAAGATGGCCTGGGGGCACCTCCACCACCCGCTGGCCCAACACAGGATCACACAGACAGCACTCCTCTCTGGTGTCTGACTACCTACTTCTCAAAGACCCCACCATGGTAGAGCCTCTGTGACCTGTATCAGTTTCTCCATCCTTACCTTGAGAAAGCTTTCCCTGAGATCTGACTCAACTCTTTTCCGCCACAACTCAAGCTCGTGCCTTGCACTTCAGTCCAACGCACGCGTGCAGGGACAGGTTTATTCTCCCTACTACCCTTTATAGAATAGAATAGAATCATTAAGGTTGGAAGAGACCTCAAAGATCATCCAGTCCAACCGTCCCCCCCACCTATTAACCACTAAACCATGATCTTCAGTACCGCATCTAACCTGTCCTTAAACACCTGCAGGGACGGTGACTCTACCACCTCCCTGGGCAACCTGTTCCAATGCCCGACCACACTTTCCGAGAAGAAATTTCTCCTAATCTCCAACCTGAACCTTCCCTGGCGCAACTTGCAGCCGTTCCCCCTAGTCCTGTCACTAGTGCTCTGCCACAGGTTTTACCTAGCTGAGGATATTCTTGTACAGAGTGGTGGGAGCCTAAGCAACGTGAAACACCAGGTTATTTTATTTCTGTTTTGTCTCCTCCTCTCTGCACTCTTAATACTTCCTACACAGCTAAGTGCTAGAACTGCCACTGGGCTGAAAGTTCCCCAGGGCCATCCCAGTCCCATGGCACTGCCACCAGGGGACAGATGTGCAGTGAAAGGCTCGTTTCACGCACGCTTGGGCTCACAAGCCCTCAAACACAATGACCAACAGCAGATTTAAGCCTGTTTGTGCTAAGAGCAAAAGACTACAGAGGGACCTCTGGGTGCTGCTCTGAAGGTGGTACCTGTGGAAAGATGTCTAGTAGGAGAGACACCCGTGGGAGGGTGAAGCATCAGTGATCTACCATCACATAGTGTTATGGAGATGACTGTGGCCTCAGGGCCCTGTACCAATGCAAGACAGACATTAATGTTGATGTCACATCAACACTGCCTTCGGGGACACCGTCGCCAAGTGTGTCCCATCCGGGTCTTGCCTGGGGATTTCCCACAGTGAGAGCCCATCCTTTGCTGCAGGGTCTGCCACAGCCTCGTGACACCACCAGGATGGTGTCTTCCTTTGGGAACATCCTGGTGTCCTCCTCCCACCCTGCCTCTGGGCAGGGTACTGAAGGCTTTGGGGCAAACCCCTCACTGAAGTTCTTGACGATGGGTTTGTTGTTTTTTTTCCTTCCCTCCCCCAGCAAAATGCAGGTGCAATTCTCACCTGGAGGAAGTGGAGCTTGAGCAAGTGATCCCAGAAAACCTGGGGTTTGTTGAAGATCAGATTCACCACAAAAAAATCCAACCCTCTGACTCTCCAAAAGATTGAAATACTTTGAAGTCTAGGTTTGGGTATAAGTGCTTGAAGGAGGACACGTTCTAGGAGCTAGGAGGGCATCGCATGAATTGCACAACCGGTTCTAAGCGTCGGCAGCTGCTCCAACAGTGTGCGTGGGCCTGTGCATGGTCATCCCAGATGAGTATAGCCCTGTGTGACAGTGGGGACCATCCTCAGGGCACGGTGACCCATTCAGAGACAAAACTAGCACAAAACCAGCTCCTGTACTTTTGCTCAGGCACTTCTGCGTGGGGACAGCGGAGGGGCAGGAGAGCCCCACTGCTGCGGGGGGAGATGCGGTCGTGGTGTAGGTTGTGGGGTGGCCTAAGGAAGGGACAGCGGTCCTCAAGGTGCTGCTGCCCAGTTGAGGGTAAATTAATGGGTAAGTGAATGTTTGAGGCTTCTAAAGTGCAGTGCAGGTTATATGGTCTTTGCTGTAAACTGTAAACTCCTCAGGACAGAGTCCTTGTCCTTTTTTTTTTTTTTATCTGTAAAGTGACGTTCCAGACGAGAAAACGTTACCCCTAAATAACTACTACTACAGGAAAAGAGGAGCCACGGTGAAAGGAGCAGCCTATGCTCCCTTTGCCAGCATCCCATGATGGGGAGCGCTTCCCATTGCTCTCCGTGGTCCAGCCACAAGGAAACGGCGTGGTTCTCCTGCTGGCCGTGCCCCTCCGGAAAGCACCCACCAGATACCACCTCCAGTGCTACAACCTGCCTCCCTCCAAGCACAGCTTCCATTTACCATTAAAGCTGGGGTGTTAATTCAGGCTCCGTTCCCAGGGGAGTCTGCAAAGCTTCTGCTCAGGCTGTTGGGTGTCTTGCAAGGGAGATAGAGATGGGAGAATTGCTGGGAGGAAACTTGAGGGCTCTTACGTGAAGGGAGCTCTCTGGAGAAGATGTGTTCAGCCTTACATTTGTCACAAGAATAAAACCTTGCTGGGATAAAATAGCTGCAAAAGCAGGAGCTCTCGTAGGATGTGATGCTCGTTCCTCCCTAGGTCTCTGCCCAGAGTGGAAAGCTAGAAACTACCCAATCCCTTCTTCCTTCAGGACACTGATGCTCTAAGAGCTGCCAGCTTCAATGGCCAGCTCCAACATTCACTCAAAATCAAGGAGGCACTGGAGGTGCAAAGCCAGGATGTGAACGCCGCTAGACTTCCACCAACCTTCATGAAACTTGAGCAAGACCAGACTTCACACCTGACATAGCCCTCACAGGCAATAACTGATGTACCATGGGCACACCCCGTAACATCCCTTTTCAGATAAATCAGAGATGTCCCAGAGATTCCTGATGGACTGTGAAGACTACAGCCTTCCACTCGTATCTCTAAGCAGAACCAAACTGGCTTATTTACTCTTCTGCTGATCCCAGCTCAATTAATCTGTATGCACACGGAATATGCTTCCCCCTGTTGGCAGTCATATTTATTATTTTTAATCTATGCCCATAAACTGACAAGTAGGAGAAAGAAAGCAGATAAAATGGGAAGAGGAACTCCCAGGAGATCAGTCGGACTCATTAGATGTTTGGCACTCTGCGATTATCCATTGGCAATGAAACGCTGCTGCTGTGTTTTAACATGGCACAGGACACCTTAATGTGCAGGAGAATCTCCTCAGCCCACTTCTGGTACACTTGAGAGAGGAGAAATTCAATCATCTGTGACCTGGATTGTATTTTTAATGGCTGCCAAGCCAAATAAAATATTTAAATATTCACTTTTATATCAGCCCACGTGGGAATTCGAGCATTTTGGGTTGTGTAATGCAGCATGGCCTACTTCTGGAAGAGCGTACGGAGATAGGCACGCATGTACAAAATATTGAGTGTGCAGCACATGGGTCAGACAGCCCGTGCTAATTAGTACGGCACAACCAGTTCCAGTACAGCTAACCCAGACCAACCAAGGAGCTGGTGGCACTTGTTGGATTTCATAGGTCACCTGGGCAAAAAAAATGTAGACAAATGCACCTAAAATAAAGACACTCATTCTCAAACGTGGCTGAGTCCCTCAAGCAAAGGCACTGAGGACGTCGGCCTGCCAGCAGAGCTGGCTTTGCAGGAATGGCTGTATGATGAGGCTGGGGCTCTCAGTGCCACCATGTGCCTTGTGGTGCTGCCAGGAGAGAGCTGGGAAAAGCGAGGTGCACCATGATCAGACGAGAAATGGGTGTCTACAGCCCATGCTGACTATACAAGCTACTTCTCCACAAGCTACACAAGAAACCTGAGCAATGAGCGCTGATGTAGACATCTCACCGGGGCAAAGTTACCTAGGGATCAGCCCCATCCTTGGTATCAAGACAGCTTCAGTGGAGCTGAGGCAGTTCAGATCCCTGGGAAGAGCTGGATCATGATGTCTCCAAGCAACAGGCAATGCCAGGAGGTTTTGATCCTGCCGACCTGCTTTGGAGTTGAGCATGTGAAATGCGCTTGTGATATCAGGGGCTGGGAATTTCCTGAAGCAGAATACAAAGGGGGAGGATGTGCTGGGAGGTCAGAAGAGGAGAGGATGGTGTAAGAATGTAAAAGCACAAGGAGATGAGGGTGAGCCTTGCTCCCTGCACCCCTGGGGCTCCCAGCTGTGCATCCGCTCTGCAGATGTGACCCATGCACGGGGCAGGCAAGGCTTACGTTACGTGATTGTCGAGCGCTTTGCTGTGCACTGGCATTGACCCTGATAGTAGCAGGGGCTGACTGACTGCTGCCAACCCCAAGCGTAGCAGAGTTACTATGAGGTGACAGGGAAGTGAGAGGCTACAGGGGCAATCTTGACCCACCACGTGCCAATGGAGTCCTACCAGAATTATCACAGCTTCATGGGATACATGTAACACAACTAGTGCATGGA
The DNA here is from genome assembly GCA_013399095.1 of Psophia crepitans. Taxonomy (NCBI): domain Eukaryota; kingdom Metazoa; phylum Chordata; class Aves; order Gruiformes; family Psophiidae; genus Psophia; species Psophia crepitans. The sequence goes on along the minus strand of VWZZ01008136.1, from coordinate 338,354 downwards.
AAGAAGGGACTTGGTCTTCTAGGGGCATTCGGCTCCTCTCCAGTTCCCACCAGGTTCAGCTTCGCAGAACTGGGGCAGTCACAGACCGAGGGACAAGCCAGCCTTGTGTGTCCCAGAGCCCCTTCCCTGCCTTCATGTGCTGGTGGGGGCCGCCTGCTCTGCCCGAGCCCCACCTGGGTCCCTGCAGCTACCTCTGCAGCCCTTCGACCACCGTAACAGGTAACAGCAGCTCTGACAGCCCTCTCCTGGTCTCTCTCACAAAGGGCTGTTACCCTTTATAAATTACCCACAAAACCCCAATTTCTCTTTACATACAAACAGTCCCACAATCGCATCTATATTAATAACACGCCACAATGAATACTACCAGGTCACTCTTAAATGTTCATCTGAATTTTTACAAGACTTTCTTCTGAACTTGCTCCAGGTCAAACCCCAGCTGCCTTGCCAGGGAAAGCCTGCCATGGGCACCGCAGGGGCTCTCTGCCTGGGTGGAGAGGCCGGGCTTGGGCTGAAAGCCTTTGCAGCCGGCTCTCTGCATCTCAGAGGGTCAACATCAGGCGGGAAAGCTCCTGGTGACAAGGACTTTGCATGCAGGACACCATGTCTTCCTGCCTCCTTTGGTCAACCCTGTTTCCTTGGGTTTCGCAGATGAGCTGTCCCATGCGTCCTGCCTGCTCTGCCCTGCCTGCCCGCGGTGGGGGCATGGTAAAACGGGAGGCGCGGAGCCTCCCGGGGAGCTGGTGTAGGAACTGGGATTGACCCCATACTGATGGGTCTTTCTCACGCTGCGAGAGGCTGCCCCTCAACAGGCAGGGTGGGATGAGCGCCCAAGCAGCTTCAACGGCATCAGCACTGCCAAGACTGGGAATTCTGGGGTTAAATCCGAGGTTTTATTTGCAGCTCCTGCTCTGACAGTCAGCCCTGCTGAAGTCAAGTGGAGCTTTCCCTAAGGAAAGAGGGACCAAGCCTGGGAATGCGGCGCATGGCAGAGGTGAGCGCCAGCACCAGGTAGGCTTTGCCAAACCCTTCCCCAGCCACCCCTGCCCTCTCCCACATCCACGTTGCTCCTCTGTTCGGGCCCTGACTTGGCACCACAGCTCGCAGCCCAGATGAGGAGACAGGAGGTGTCACATCCAAGGGACAAGAGATCGTTTTGTGTTAGTCAAGGGAAGGGAGGGCTCCTGGGGATGTTTCTCAGCAACGGGGCAGGGGGTTCATCGCTTCTCGCCATGAAGGGTTTCTCACGGGGGGAAGATGAGCAGATACCTGGGGCATCATTCAACATCAGCATTTCTCAGGGTGAATTTAGGCACCGGCCTTTGAGCCTTTTGGGTCCCGGTCATATCCCCCACCTTCTTTACAGGTCTGGTCACTCCTAGATAGTTAAAATACTACTTCTGTAGCCATCACATACGTGGCTGCTGGGGAGGTGGGCTCAGAGTCCAGCTTCTCCCCAGAAGAGACGCGGGGTGGGGACTCAGCTTTCCCCCCATTCAGGGACTCATGGTATATGGGGACACAAGAGGACAGGACACCGTGTCAGGGAAGCCCATGGCTGGTCCTGGCCCATTTTCTGCTGGTGGGGAAACTCTCCCAGCTCTGCAGGCTTTCATTCCTGAGTCTGGTACTTTCAGTAGTCCCCACCCCTCCGCTCTGCCTTCCTGTGCCTCCTCCCTTTGTAGCTGTGTGAAAAGCTTTTGAGGAATCAAGCTCCATTTTGATGAGCAATCCGGTACTTTCAGCGCTGTGGCGGGGGCCCAGCTCTCCACGCTCCCCCATGGGTGGGGTAAGGGATGGGGCAGGACCGGGGGGGTGGGGATTAGTGCCTGGGTCTGAGCTGATCTCAATTGTACGGGCACAGTTTGTGGGGTTACAAAGTGCAAGTTGAGAGTTTAACTAAAAGCAGCATTTGGTCTAATTAATTTTTTTTTTCCAATAACACTTAAATGGTGTAGCACTTAGGCCAAGGAGCGCTGGGCTTGGGGAAGCTCCCTGGACACCTCTTGTCCCTTGCCAGCAGCCCCCTTCCACCTCGGGGGCAGCACACCTTGCACCTTTGAAAGCCCGGCCAAGCGCTGTGTCTCCCTGCCAGCTGCTCAAGCCTTGCCTTCACGCTTGTCTCCTAGAAAACTGGTCCTAAGGATGGAAATGGGCTCAGGTCACCAACGCCTTGGTCTTCTCCAAGGAGCAACACCATGATGGTGACCATCCTAATGCAGCTGCTGCAAAACACAGCGTGTCGCTCCATGGGGAAGGAAGCTCCTGCCCACAAGTCCTACAGATCCTACAAATGCAGGCAGGAGAGCGTCCCCAAACCCAGCGCACGGCCACCCCTGCATGCTCGTGCTGACACCAGCTGTGCAACCAGCGTTCTTCTCCAGGAGCTTCTCATTAACACGTTTAGCATCTAGCTGGAAAAGCACTGCTGCCTCTGGGTCTCCCTTCTCTAGCAAAGGACGCTCAGGGCCGGTCTCTGGTCTTGCTCCAGGTGTAAATCTGGAGTAAACCTACTAACCTGCCTTCAGAGCATTTCTGAAGTCATTACATGTGAAGGTGCTGCTAATTTCTGGTCTCACTGCCTCCGAGGTGCATCCTACCAGTGCTGCTGCTGCTGCCTGGAGGGTTTTCAACATGGTGAAAAAGCAAAGCTCCTGAATGAGCGGGGCCGCCCGCGCTTGTTGGCATCGACGTTGGGGAAGGCGCCTATACACACCTGGTACGGAGCCGGGGAGCTCCGTGCCAGCCCAGCCCCGGGGCCCCTCAGTCCGACCACTCGTTATCGTCCAGCTCGGAGTCGTCGTCGGACTCGCTGTACTCCACCGCGATCCGGCGCGACAGGATCGTTGCCACGTCGTTGCCCACGGGCTCTTTTTTGGCCTCTTGTTCCCATTGCTCCTGAACTTTCCGGAGTTGGATTCCTGCAGTAGGGAAGGGGGAAGGCTTTAGGGGCAACGTGCCCAGCACCTATGGGTGCACCCAATGCGCAGCATCCCCCCAGTCGAAAGTATTGGCTGAAAGGAGATGGCTGCAGACCCCTTGCAGGAGGATGCACAGTTATAAAGCTACATGAGATAATAATGCGATGCATGCGATTATAAAGCTACATAATAGGACAAAGTTCCTCCGCTTTCACTTGACCTGGAGAGGTTGAACCTTTTTTAAGGTTAAATCTGTCGTTTGACCTGAAGATTTGCAGAAAGGGAAAACGGGAGAGACACTGGAGCACATCATCTGCTGCAGCCTGAAGGAGGCCACATGCACACATCTGCCGGTCAACCCTGTGGGGCTCTGTCCCACCTCCAGCGATGGGTTTCCCACACCTCCTCCAACCTCCTGCATTGCATTCTCCCTCCCCAGGCCCCACCTGGTGCCACCACCTTCACCCATCACCTGGCCACCCAGGACTCATCTTGCACTCAATGAAGCCAACGCCACCCAACTGTAAGCCAAGAGGTATTTTGCCACCACGGTGGCAGCACTGGAGACCCGTCCCCCACCTTTCCACTGCCGCCACCCCCCTGCTCACCCCTGCGGATGGCTGCCAGCAGGTCGCTCCGGGCATCGCTCATGGGCATCAGCGGGATCTGCGGCTTCCGTGGCTCCACAGCGGGCGCCGGCGGTGATGCCGAGTGCGCCGGTGAGGGGGTGATGGCGGGAGGCCCTGGTGGCGGTGGTGGGGGTGCCACTGGGGGTCCCATGGGGCCAGCCTGTGGTGGGGAAGCGGAGTAGGGGC
>VWZZ01008136.1:270410-312392 GCA_013399095.1 Psophia crepitans | reverse complement strand
GGAGAGGAGCCGCCGGGGCCGGGGGGAGCGGGGCGCGGCGGGGGAAGGAGCGGCGGCCCGGCCGGCTCTGCCTCCCGCAGCGCACCGGGGCTGGACGCTCCTTCTCGGGTGCTTGAACCGCGATCGCTCCCTGCCCCCTCCATCCTCGTAGTCGTGGCTATATATATATATATATCCCACAGCATCATGTGTTTCTAAGCTCCTGTGTACTCAATTAAAAGTAATTCCTCCGAAAAGCACGCCCTCAGCTCGTCCTGCTCGGTGTGCTTTGGAGTGAGGAGAGCAGCGCTGGGCAATCAGCTGGCGTGCGTGAGCCACCCCCTGGCTTTTTTATTATTGTTGTTTTGTTACGGGGTTTTGAAGCTGTACGTCTGCCTTGGCTGCCGAATCGCTCTCGGGGTTGGCCGCAGGAGAGCATCTGCCTCACCGACCGGCTTCCTCCGAGTTGCATCTGCCCCGTGGGAAAGCCTACCTAGGGCAGGTCTGGCAGCGCTGCTGGCGTGGTCACACCGAGGGCACTGCGGGGTCTTGGGTAGTTAACGTCCGTTAGCAGCAAGACCCGCTAGCTGCACCCACTGTGTGTTTTGGTGGGACCGACAGGCTCAGCCAGGGTCAGGACCGTAGGGTTAACGTGGTGAGAAGGGGCGTTTCTCACTGCAAAGACCCGGCTGTTTAAGTAGACTTGGCAGAGAGACACCAGCCCTGCCGTGGTGGTGGTCCCGGTGGGTCTGTGATGGACACTGGTGTTGGAAGGCCCAGGTTCCAGGTCTTGGTATCCTCCCTGAGAAGATCATATCCATCCTCATGATGGACACCCATGGCCCACCTTGCTTTTATCTAGTGGGTGGAGACAAGTACTTGGAGTTGAAGGAACCCACTTGTGGTGGTGTCCTGACTCTGGATGGGACATGGGCAGCAGTCAGACAGCAAAGTGGGAGTACGGTGCAGAGAGGCAGTGCTGGGGACCTGAAAGTCTCGTTCGGGGTACCAGCGTTGCCCGTGTTCCCTCCTCTCAGCTGATGCGTGTCTGGTGACCACCAGGATGAGTGCGCCAGGATGAAATCCATTACGAGATACACCACTCCTACAGATCGCAAATTAACTCTGTGATACTGTTACCGGAGAAACAATGTGATCGTGTAATTACAGGCCGTAACGGAGTGCCGCAGAGAGCTGTGGACGTGTGGCCGGTTGTAATTAGGGTGATTGATGGGCTGCACGAGTGTGCGTGTGATCCCCAGGAAGCTCATCGTGTAGCTCTCTGTTTCCTGCTCTCTGTGATCACATCTAGAAAGCCTAAGGCAGAGCTCTAAAGGTAGAAGCGGTAACAAAAGAAATTAAATTCTTCAAGTTCTGGTGGTTTAAAGGCTCCATGCCCAAGTCGGGGGTTGTAGGAGTCTGCATCTGCCCCTTGCTCCTGCGATCTATTTATTTATGGCTCTGACTGCACAGAGGCCTTGAAAAAGAAAGGCGTGTGGGTGTGCGAGGTGAACTCGGGCTCAGTAATTAAATAGCCTGGGTGACGAATATATGCATATTGGTCCGGGCACTTAACGAAGAGGCCGTTAATAACCCCTGTGCCACAATGCATGGACCGAGTGCCGCCTCTGCGCTCGAAGGTTGCGGTGCAGGAGCTCCGGTGGATGCCGGCGGTGATGGAGCCCATCTGCCGTGGGGAGCGCGGTCCTTCGGGGGCTGCAGCTGCACTGTCTGGGGCCAAGGGCAGCGGGGTGCAGCGTGGGGCCCCCCTCCAGCCCTTCCTCCCTCACTCCCACCCCTCCCCACTCAGCATTGCATAATTTCCCCGCGGCGCTCATTTGCGTGCAAACATAATCAAAGAAAATATTGTAGCTCCTTTCCAAGTGCTAAGTGATACGGCCTTCCTGAAAAGGCTGGTGCTGTCTGTCTGTCCTCCAACGTCGGTCTGCCTCTGCTGGTTGCGAGCAGCAGCCAGACCCTGGGGTCCCCCACATCCCCCACCAACGGGGAGCAGGTCGGGGGGGGGATGAGGGCCCACTCCCCGCTCTGACACAGGCGTTCGGCACGGCGGTGGAAGCATCGCTTAGCCTTTTGGCTCCGCTCTTAAATCTCTCCGTTCTTGGGAAGGTGGGTTTGTATTAAAGAGGGGGCTTTGAGGCAAAATAGGGAGTAATGTTGTAAGCTGGTCAGGCATCCCTTTAAAAATAGGGTTATGTTTATGCTAAAGCGGGTACTAGGCTGCACTAAACAATAGCCGCCCCAGCACATGGCTATAATTATCAAGGTTTATTTCTTGTTTGCATCGGTCACGTTTTCTCGCGTTTGATCTTGAGAAACGCAGGATCTGCGGAGTTCAGATTTGGGGTCAGGCTTTGAAAACAAACCCTCTCGCAACAATGCATTGAATGCATAGGCTCCTTTCTTTAAAGAAATATACTGTGGCGCGTATGTCAACAAGCAGCGCCGGGCTGAGGCGGGCCGGCTGCCGGGACCACTGCGTGCCCCTTCGCGGCGGGACACCAGAGCTGGGACTTTTGCAAGGCACACTCTGTGCTTTTGGGTTTGTTTTCTTTCGGGGGGAGCTGAGGGCTGGGGGGGGCGGAATGCTGGGACTGGAATATAAAAAAAAATAATATACATGTGAGCACTCAGCCAGGAAAAAGAATACTGGTCTCTTCTGGTGGAGAGGTGTTGAGTGATGCTTGAAAGTGTTTGCTGGGAGATGAATGGTGGCGTTGCCCTCCGGCTGTACAAGGTTTGTTCCAGCGCTGAGGGATCCATGGGGCATGGGTGCTCCGGTGCTGGCCCTGCATAGGCTGACGCTGAGCCGAGGGACCGACGAGCTGTCCTGACGCTTGCCTTCCCCAGCTCCAAAAGCCAATTCGTGTGGCAGAACAGTCCTGGTAAGTATTAACTGAACATTGATCCTTTTAAATTGATGTTTGCTCTGCCACTGTTTGGATTCTCTCCCAGCCTTGGGAAAGGGGAGCGCAAGGTGAGCTCGTCCCTGACCAGGGCTCTGCCCTCAGCCAAGGAGCTCCTGCTCGTACCCAAGCCACCTGAGGGTCCCAGCGGGCTGCCCCAGCTACCCAGGGAGAGCCGGGAAGGTGGCGCTTCCCAGTGCATGTTGTTACACCAAAGGCATCCTTGGTGCTGTACTCGGAGGTCTGGCATGTGCTGGCAGGGCAGCCTGGAGAGGCATATTGATTATTTTTTTTTAAAATATTTATTTATCTTTTTCTTCTCCCCTCCTCTGCTTTGTGTCAATATCCTCAGTGTAGATTAACTCTCTTTGCTTAATATTTAATGTTTTGGTTGCTGGAAATGGGAGCTGCAAGCACTCACAGACATGGCCTGAGGAGCTGGTCTGGTTTGACCGCAGCTCCTCTGAGTTTGTCCATGTGTCCAGCAGCATCCTCCAGTCTGTGTACGGGACTTGGGGAGCAGCTTCCCCCCGCTTTAGTCCACCCTCAGCCGGAGGCTGCCGGAGCACCCAGTGCCTGGGGAAGGCGGGCTGGTGCATGGAGCACAACCCTGGGCTTAACATATCTCATTGAGGCCAAGACATAGGTGATGTCAGCCAAGGCGTAGCTGATGTCATCTTTGTACCTGAGTTCCCATCTGTTTTGGTGGCACTTTCTTTGTGAGCGCTGATTTCATGTCCTTAGGAGAGGCGAACTGAGCTGGAGAAGGCAATTTTCCTCCAACAGCGTAACGGAGGCTCGGTAAGACAGAGTGAGTTTGTTTCTCGGAGACAAGCAAGCATTTCAGTGCTAACAGGCATAGGGAGGGAGGAGAAGCCGTGGACAGCTGCCTGGGCTGAAGGGGAGTCCCACGGTGGGTGACTGGCTGGAGCATGAGGAGCTGAGAAGGGAAACCCCAAGGAGAGCGTGAATCGCGAGAGGGAATCCTTGGAAATGGTCCCAACTAAATTAGGGTGAGACCAACCAGGGGTGGCTGCCACGGCACTGCGCTTCACTTAGCGTGCTGCGACGGAAGGCGTACACCCCGGGTGGTAGGCTGGGGCTTTGGGAAGGGTGAGGACACTCTTACCGACACTCTTAAATACTAATTACCAACCAGTAATACATCCCAAACTGGTGATAAGTGTCACTGCCCGGTGCTGGTGCCCTGAAGGCTCCTGTCTCCGGAAGGTGACGCTGCAGTTGTCACCTTCTTACCCAAATCGGCAGGATTTCATGCTGTTATTAATTGCCAGGGAGCTGCGCTGGCCCCGTTTCACACGTGTTGGCTGAGGGCACTGTGGGCCTTGGTGTTTCTGGGGGCTTCCCTATGTCTGTCCTGGTTTCCAGCCCTCCTCCGCATTTCCTAACCCCACGGAGGGATGCGCTGTCATGGGCAATATTTACACAGCCTGGATGGGGAGGTAAAACCAGCAAAAAGAGCCCCAAAAAAGTGCCAAAAGTGCCCGCAAAAGGCACCATGGAGCTTTCCCAGCTTTACTGGGGATTTCTTGCGGTGGGGTGCTGGTGTGCCAGCACCAGGCTCTTCCCCGGCTCAGCTCACACCGTTGCGGGAGACGGAGCTTGTGATCACAAGGGAGCAGGGGCGAATTTCGGAGAAACTGGGTTTTCATCTCTGGAGCTGAGCGCAAGGTGCCGCGTGAGATAAAGCGGCCTGAAAAGCCAACAAACCACAGTCACGCCATTAAACCTGGTTCTTGAGGCTGTCAGGAGCAGTTAAGGTTATTAGGAGGCCGGAGCGCTGTTTCCAAGGCAGGCTGTTGTTTTTAAAGGCTGCAGGGGCCCTGCCAGCCAGCACACTTGCCACTTTAGTGCTTTTTAATTTATTCTTAAGTGGCCTCCACCAGCCAGCCAAGGGGATGCTCCAGCCACAGTTGTATTCCCTCGTGGCCCTTGTCCTTGATGGGGGCAGCTCCCACGACCTTGCCGCGGTATATAAAGAAGTGGTGCGTGGGGCTGTACAATCGGTTTGTTTTTTCTCTTGGGGGGGGGTGTTTGTGTGTGTGTGTCCCTTCAGTCACAACAAAACCAAACATGACCATCCCACCTTGCTGGGGCTGATTGTAGTTTAAACTTTGAAGGTGCCGGGTTTCAGCTCCGTTGCTGAGGAGGAGGGGGGATTGGAGGGTGAAGGGGAGGATGCCACAGGGTGCGGGGCCAGGATGGATGCGGAGGTGTGGGGTGAGATGGGGGTGCAATGCCGCAGGGCTGGGGGGGGTCAGCAGCAAAGGAGCAGTGTAATTTCCCCTTTTGAGGGGAAATCCAGGAGTTTGACAAGTCACCCTTTAATCCCCTTAAGAGCCCTCAGCAGCTGGAAGCTGACCATCAGCCGGGACAGCTGACGTCCAGCACCTTAAAATAGACCCAGCCCATCAGGTTGGGTGAAAGCCCGTAGCCGGAGGGTGCTGTGGACCTCGCTGGCAGCGCCCGTTGTGCCGGCTGCGCGTAGCTCGCACAGGCGTTGTCACCCCCTGCCTCGTGTCCTGGGGCAGCGCCGCTGGCTCCCCCCCTCCTTATCCCCCATGTTACGGACACGTCTGTTCACGGGACTCATCCCACTGGGCACCCCCTCCCCCCATCCAGCAGGTGAGCGGTGGGAGAATCCGTCGTCCCCAAAACCTGGTGCGATGGTGACCTTCTGCTTTTTTATCCCGGTGACGCCTTGGGACCTCCGCTAAAGCAGCGTGGCGTGACAGCGGGGCTGGGTGAGGTGATGCGTGGGCTGACGGGGACTTCAGCAGCGTTTGGGTCGGTGCCATGTGTGTTGCTCTCGCTCAGCACCCCGCACCCCAAAGCAGTCTGCCTGCCTTGCTGGAAACGCTGGGGCTTCACCCTGGCTTGGTAGCCGGAGGGTTGCCCGCTTTTGGCTGGCGCCCGGGTGCTGTCGGGAATTTTCTGGCATGTCACCAAGTACTTCGGTCTCTCCCGCTCACTCTGTTTGGGGTGATGACCCCTCAGCGTTTCCTATGGGCTGGGCAGGGTGTGGAGGAGGGAGGGTGCCCTGACCAGGGCAGTGGCCGCGCACCCACCTCTTGAAGCCAGCAGTTTCCCTGGGAATCGCTTTTCCCCGTCTTTCTGCAGCCACGAGCCTGTGTGTCCGTAACAGTGCCTGCTCCGGCGATGGGTGGCAAGAGGAGTGACACCCCCCGTACACCCGTACAACGCATGTGCAAAATTACTGCTGCGTGCACTAGGGCGGGGATTTACTGTTGCTTTTTTTTCCCGTCTTCTTCCTCAAAGGATTGATTATTCCCTACTGCAGGGGAAGGAGATGCTGCCTTTTGGTGTTCATCCCTGCGGAAAAAAGCCCGGTGGAGCGGCGTGTGCCGGGTTGGGCATGGCCTCAGGGCCCTGCGTGGCGCTCCGGCCGGTGCGTTGCCCGTGCCCACTGCGGGAGCTCGGTTCACTCCGGGCTCTTTCCCCGAGACAGTTGGGGCGGTTGCAAAACCCGCATGACGTGCGCCGGGAATTGCTGCAACACGCTCGCAGGCGCGAGCCGTTCCAGTCTCTCCCAGGCACCTCGTACAACAGGTCCTGCCAGCTGCCGGGGCAGGCAGGGCGCGGGGTTGTCCGCATCGCGCCACGGACCGCAGGCAGCGGGGCTCCTGCTGCTGCCTCGTCCGCTGTTGAGCGCGCCCCGCGGGACAGGGGCGCAGCCTCGGAGGGGGGCACGGCCCTGCGTTTGACTAGCGCGTTTTCAGGCCTTTTCCCCTGCCCTTTTATTTGTAGATTCCTAAAAAAAAAATAAAATACCTGACGCAAGAGCTGTCCCCTGCGCTCCCAACACATCCCTCGAGAGCCGGAGCGGGGTGAAGTGTGGGGGAAAGCCCTCGGGAACGGCTGCCAGGTTGCAGCCCTGTGCCTGCGGCGGTTTGCTTCGCCGGGACTCGTCTCGGGCATGCCTGGCAGCTGTGCTGCGCCGCTTTCTGCACGAGGAGCAGCTCGGGGCGCGCTGAGCAACCTCCTGGGCTCGCCTGGGACTGGTGAGAGGATGGTGGTGGCACGCTCAGCCCCATCACCCCTTTGCACCTTTGCTTTGCACGCCCCAGGGGAGCTCCAGCCTGGAGATAGCCCGTACCTACATCCCTGCATCCTGCAGGGCACAGACAGAAGAGCATTGCGCCGCGCCGCTGCCGTGTGATGTAGGCTGCCGGCACTGTGTCCCGGTGCAGGCACCTCGGTGTGGGATGGAGACAGTATTTTGGGGTCAGCGCTGCCAGCAGCGCAGCTTTGGGAGGTCTGGTCTGCAAAACCCGACAGTGGAGGAGGTGAGCTGGCTGGACCCTGTTTCTCCCCATCTTTAGGGGTTTTTTTGGCTCGGCGTTTGGGTTTAGCAGCTCAGTGATGGTTTTTAGCTTGCTTTCCCTGATGCAGAGCAGCGAGCGGGGCTGCAGGCGGCATTCCCGAGGCAGGGAAGCCCCGTGTGCTGCCAGAGCGGTGCGGGTGCTCGCTGCGTGGGCTGGCTTGCTGGGGTTCGCCCCGGGCAAATACTGGGGCCCTCCTCAGGGAGGAGAAACAACCCTCCTGCAGTGAAGGAACTTGCTCTGAGCACCCACCCATCACCCCATCCCTGGGGACCAGCTGGGACAGGGACCCCTGGGGTGTGCACGGACACCCCCACCCCCTCCAGCAGCATCCCCAAAAGCCGCTTTCTTGGCCATCTCGCGTTGGGCACCAAAACAAAGCTTTTGTTTCCAGCCTCATGGCCTTAATCTGTCCGCCTGCAGATCCTGTGCGTAAAAGGGAGGTGAAATCCTTCCCTCTCGGGGGGGGGGGATGTTGCGCGAGCGGTTGTGTCGGTGCTTGCCAAGGAGTCAGGCGTTTCGGCCGGAGGGTTTGTACAAACCCTGCGCAAGGCGGAGGGAGCTCGCTTAATAAAGCTGGAGCCCGCCGAGGTGGAAATCAAATCTAATGGCAGCTCCTTAAGTGAGGGTTGTGCCTCCTGTGCACCCTCTGAATCGGGTCCGATGGAAAAAAAATCATCTGTGATTAAAGATTGACGGTAATTACATAATGGGTATGCACCAGATGATGCCCAGACAAGCTCCCTCCTGGGATTTCCCAACTTTTGGAGTGTTTAAACTTTGCAGTCATCCTAAAGTGCTTCTACCACGGAGGTGGAATTATTGATATTACGGCAGCACCCAGCGCAACTGCACAAGGCTGAGCGGCGGCACCGCGGCCGCTGGAGCCGGGCTCGTGGGCGAGCCTGCCTCCTCCGATGGCCAGGGCGGCTCTGGGGCACGGGCAGGCACTACGCACAGATCTCCCTGTTCCACACCCAGCATCCCAATGGCAGAAACAAAAAAAAATAACAGAACAGCTGCTTTTTGGGTCCATTGACGAAGCAAGCGGGGTAGCTGGGGCTGTTTGCTTGCTCTGCGGCCAGCCGGTGGTGAAGAGGCAACGTCAAGATGTTCTTAATGGCAGGTCAGCTATTAATCCATGCATTTTAGCAAAACCCCGTGTATTTCTTAAGGTTTGTGTAAGCAACGGAAGCGGGGAGCACTGGGGGTGGGGGGAGCTCGTCTGGGATTAAACTCGCCTGAAAGCCAAGCACGCTAAGCTCGTGAGCCTGGGGAGAGCTTAATTAAAGTCAAAGGAGAAGCGTTTCCAAGAAAATAATACGGGGTATTTAAACGGGATATTTTTATTCTGGGCCCAGAATGTCTCCTTTCCCTCTTCGGTGTCAGCTTTAATAAAACAAAATGAGATCTCCAAGAAAAACAAATTGGAGCTCTTAAAAGGCTCTGTGGAGATAAAAATCAGTAACACTGTTGCTGGTAACACCTTGGGTTATTAAAACGGAAAGAATGCTAACGATGCGATTTGCATCAGCCTTTCTTGTGGCTGCGTCCCGGCAGGAGCCCGCTCGCCCTGGGAGGGGGGCGCAGGCACGGTGCGGCCCCGGCACCCATCACCGTGGCCTCTGGGCTGGGATGCAGGGCACAGGCGGCTTCGCTAGCCAGGCGGATCGGTGTGTGTTTGGGAAACGGTCACGCCTGGAGGATTTTGAAGGGCTTTATTTTTCTTTCCCAAGGCCAACAAATACGGCTCTGCCAAAAGCTGGCGGGGTCAGGAGTGGCGCTGAGGTCAAATACTGAAAGACTTGGAAAAAATGGCAAGAATCAGGATGCAGGGGACATCAAATGTAAATAAACAAAGTCAGGGCTGATCTTGGAAAGGATGCTGTAGCCCATCAGAGCTCTTTCAGAGGCGGTGGACGTGTGAATGAAAATATGAAGCTGGGCTTACTATGGCCTGAGAGCTGCTGGGTACAGCTTTCTCTGCATGCTGAGACGCCAGGCTGGGGAGCTGGGGTTGCCTCCTCTAAAACCAGCACCCTGATCCAGCCGGTATGCCTGAGCATGCCAAGTCCCGTACTGAAGGGCAGCTCTCAAAGTGCCCTGGCCCTGCGGCCGCGTGTTGCTCCCCGGGATGCTGAAGCAGGGATGCGGGGAGGGCTGGGGAGCAGCTGGTTGGCGTGGTTTTGCACTTTGGTCCCTTGACCATCTGCTTCTATCTTCCCACAGGAATTGTGGATTAAAACCTGCCTTTTCTTTTCCATGTGTTTCCATCCTGGCCAGATCTGACCATCCTCTGGTCGGAAGCTGGCGGGGGCCACCCACGCCTTCCCCGGGTACCACCCGTGGTCTGCAGGGATGGAAGGTGTGCCGGTGCGGGGCAGTGCTGCCGACACACGTTTGGGGCGAGGAAGCCCAGTGCTGCTGCGGGGTTCCGTCCGTCCGTCTGTCTGTCTGCTGAGAGGGAGGATACTTTTGGACCGGGCAGCTTTAAAATGCCCGGCATGATGCTGTCCACCCTGTAAACCCAACCCGCCGCCGCCTGCCAGCGGGACGGGGAGGGCAGAGGCCAGCTCCTGCCTCGCTGCCGTGCCGGGCTCCATCAGATAAGGCAATTATAGCTTTATCACTTAATTGCAGGGTATAATAATAGCAGGGTGTTATTGAGATAGGACATTGCCAAGGGGTGAATATCAGCAGTGTTGGGCTTTTGTGTTTGTTTTTGTTGTTTGGTTTGGTGTTGTGTTTTTTGGTTTGTTTTTTTTTCCAAAATAAGCTCGGGGGGGCCTTGACGCTGCTGGAGGTGTGAGGTCTTTGTGGGGCTCCTCCTGCCCATACCTCACCACGTCCCCTGCCCCCAGGGAAATTTAGCATCAAATAAAAGCCATGCCGACCGCCTCGATGCCAAGGAAGCTCCCCCCGCAGCCAGCGAGGAACCAGCCTGCGAAGGGAAAGGACCCACAGGGATGTTGTCGACCACTTTCTGGATGGCTTTTCCCTCGCACCTTGGAAATGTGGTTTCCATCCCTTGCAGGTTTTCCCCGTCCTGCTCGGCAGGTTATGGGGTGCATGGACCCGGCTGCGCGTGGGCATCAGGCTGATGCTGGGTAAGCCGCGTGTGCGTCCTAAAGCACGAGGCTTTTCTGCTCTCGGTGCCGTGTGTGAAATGCTCGACTGCTGCCCCTGTCCCGAGATGGGCAAAGGAAAATTTCATGTTTGGCAACTCTTTCCGTGCCTGCCAGGGCTGGTGTGGGGGTGAGCAGGGCATTGGCCCCGATACCCAGAGCTCTGCGTGCCTCTGACCTGCAGAGTCTCGCTCTTCCACTGTCCCCGTGGAACCCTGTGGCCGTCGAGGTGGCTCTGCGCTCCTGTCATCAGGGTTTGGGGCATTTCCCGGTCCAGACTGGCCTGGCTGGGGATGTTCTGCCTTGAAAATGGGCATTTTCAAGACCCATGTTGGTGCAGGGTTGGTTTTTCGCCAAGAACTGAAGTTTTGCCATGTTTGTCCTGACATCTGCAGGGGAGGGTGGTAAAAGCTGAGGACATCTGGGGACGAGGGATGGTGTCGCAGGCTGTTAGCTGGGAGAGCCTAGCCCTGGGGATCTGCATCTTGGGAGAGGGCCTTTATTAAGAGAGATTCATATAAAATCAAATGTGTTGCCCAAAGCTAAGAAGTCATAGATTTTTTTTCTTTGAAGCTGTTAAACTCTGCCCTGCTTCAGTTCATCAACCAAAGCGTGAACCGAACAGCCCGGGAGTGGAGGCACTTTAGGTCCTGGTGTGACCTCTGTGGTTGGCTGTTAACCCTCGCTGGCCCATCCTAAACTACACCTGGAGATAAGATTGGCCCTGATCTGGATTTCGGAGCCTGTTTCCCTCCCTTGGGACAACATCCCTCTGGCCCCAGGTTTCCCAGCCACCCTGTCCGCAGCCTCCCCCTGCCACGGTTTGTGCCCCGCTGGCCTCATAAAACAAAACATGCCGCAGAAAAAAAAAAGCAGAAAGCAGCTTTTACAGCAGGGTGGGGGAGAGTTTTTCTGCTCAATGGAAGTGGTTGCTTAGATTTTTATTATGGGATGAAGAAGGAAGGAGGAGAAAAAAAAACAAAACAAAAAACCAAAAAGCTGTTGGGAAGACGATGCCAGGCAGAGCAGTATAAAAAGCGATGTCTTTGGGGTTTTAATGTTTCCTGTGCTTCCACAGCAGGAATTAGCTCTTGCAAAATGTCAGGCATTGCCGGGTGACGTTGGCCCCCTGGCCACACACCGGCGCTTTTCGCAGCAGAGAGCAGGTAGCCCTTCCTTTGACCCCCTGGGTATGCCGGGGCAAAGCTCAGGCTTCGTAGGATTTGGGAAGATGATGAAGGGCCGAAAGCGCAGGATGCTGGGGCCGGCGTGCGAGCAGCAGGTTGTTGGCTGGTTTCCCCATTAGTCAGGGCTGGTGACGAGTCAATCTCCTCTTCCATTTTCTTATGAATGAATCAGTTTTGGCTCGGCCTGATGGTCAAACTGGTTAAGCAAGAAGCAACTGGTATTAGTCTCATTAGCAATCGAGACAGAGGTGAGCCTCTCCCCGGCTCTGCGAACGCTGTGTGATCCCCAGCCGGCCCGTAGCCGCTGTCTCAGTGCCCAGCGGGACTGGCAGCAGCGCAGGAGCCCCCCGAGCCCCAGCTGTTGGGGGGAGTTTGGCTTCTCCATCACCCCATTCCCTTAGACCTCCGTGCGCCTCCTGGCTCCTCAACACCCTGAAGCTTCGTGGCCAGGTAAACTAAGCGGCGGATGCAAATGGGGACCTGCATCCCGTGGCTTCTGCTGCCCTAGTGCAGATGTCCTTGGTCAGTACTGTGGCAGAGATTTTTTGGGGGGGAAATTTCAGCTTCAGGTTGCCTGGGGTTGCTGCTCAGCTGTGGCTGGGGAGCACCTGCGGAAACAGCGTAATTTTGATTCCCAGCCCTACCCCAAAAGGCAGTGTTTGTGTGGGGAGGAAGAGGAGGCTCCCTGGCCAGGAGGTAGGATGTATGGCTTTTAAACCTGAACTGCAGGAAGACCAAAACTTACCAAGTAACTGATAGAAACCTTCATTAACCTGCCCTGTTATTTATTGCGATTTCAAAGCCCTTGATGCAGCAAAAAGCGAAGGCATTTCTCCGGGGAAGCACATTAATGTGTCACCAGGCTTTGGGCTTCGAAGCACTTTGCTGTCGAGGCACTTTAAACGGTACGGGCTGTCCCCGGTTCCCCTCGGTCTCGTTAAACATTGCGCAGCTCCGGGAAAGCCACGGCGTGGCTCTGCCCGCGGCCGGCGTGTGGGCTAAAGCCCTCGGAGGGGTTGCTCTTTTAATATATATGTATATGTGCGTGTGCGTACACAGATGCGCGCAGGCAGATTTATGCACATATATGTATCTGTGTGTATGTATTACGGAGCCCCATTCAAGGTGCCTCGGCAGGAGCCGGAGGGCTCGGGGCTGGGTTCCCGGGGTGCTAACGGCAAACGCGGGGCTGGGCACCGTCCCATGCAGGAAACCCCCGTGCCTTGGCCCTGGTTTTTCTCCACCCGCCCAGAGCATCAAAGGGCAGGGTCTGGCCCGTCCCCGCACCGCGGGGCGGCTGCCGAAGCCACCTGGTGTCTGCAGAACTTTCAAATGAGAGCAGGTCGGCCAAAAGGAACAGCCCGTTGGCAAAGGGATGCAACCTGTTTCTTCTTGGGGAAAAATAAATACGTAAAGCAACGCATTGCTGCTCTTTGGTTTCCTTTAGCTATCGGATTTGCTTAATTACAGCGTGGTCTATTTTTCTGAGATATCCAGGTGTTCTCAAACGGGTGCTTTAATGTAAGGAAACTCCAGGAGATTAAAATCACGTGGATATTTTACCCCTCTCTTGGCCTCCGGGTGTTTGGTTTAATGATGATACACAAGCCTTGCGTTGTTTGGGGATTTTTTTCCCCATCGGTAGGCTTCAGGAGCACTACCCAAAGCTGTTGGTGTCTCTGTGCTGGAGACCCAGGGGAAACTCTGACGCTGGGGAAGGAAATGAATTCCTGATGGTCACCAGGAGAATGAACCCAGATCTTCCACCGGTTCTGCTGCGTGGACACGGCTGGGGCAGCCCGGGATGCTCCCCTGGCTGTCTGCCCGCTCAAGGGCTCTGCTCAACTTGCTTACAAACAGCTTTTCTTCGTTTATTTAGATTTTTAAAGATATTCACTCAATGGAGGAGACTCCCCGATGGATCCCCCATTGTGCTCAGTTATCACCTTGTACCGTCCCTTGTGTCACGGGAGGGTTTGGGCTGGGGCTGAAGGTCCCGGAGAGCCGACGATGTGGCAGGAGAGCGCAGATGGAAGAGGCCGTTGCAGGGAGGTGTTATCTCCTTTGTGAATGAAGCTCGGGGGCAAAACAACTTAAAAGCCGGGTGGCGCAGCCTGGAGAGGGACCTCCCTTCGGAAAGCACCTGCAGCAACTGCTGGTGCTGCCGAGATTTTCCCTTTCATATTTCTAGCCCTGTGTATAGTCTGGTACTGGGCGGACTTTGTCTTCGGGGAAATTGGGGCCGCCTTGGGTGTAAGCAAATAAGTAACATAACTGAAATATTTTTATAATATTCGGGCGGGTGGCTCCGTTCTGGTGCTGTGGGGGAGGCGTCGGGGCCCAGCGCTCTCCATTTCAGGGTGCTCACCCCAGGAGGGCTCCGGCTGAGATCGCTGCAGGATTTTTTCCCTGGAGCCTGGAGGGCTCCGGGGGGTGGTTCTGGACCAGGGCGGGTGGTTGGGAGGAAGATGCTGCCGGGCAGCACTGGGGCAGGACAGAGCCAGCAGCGCCGGCAGCGCATGTGGGTGCTGCTGGGAGAAGCGCAGGGGACGCTTCCTTCCAACCTCGCTTGTCCTCGGGGTGCCCCAACCTTGGCTGGTGGGCGCTTGGGAGATCTGGCTTTTCCCACGCCATCCCGTCCCCGTCCCGCTGGAGGAAGGCTGCGGGCAGGTCCCTGCCCTCCTCCCCGCCGTGCCCAGCCGAGGTGCAGCCACGCTGCCCAGCACTTTCCAGAGCATCAAACAGCCTCCAGGGTTCAAAAGACAGCAGGCAGCCGTGGGCCATGGCTGGGGTACCCTGACACAGGGCTGGGGGTCATGCAGCCGTTGGGGGTGACCAGGGGGTGGGTTTTCTGGGGAGGTGCCTTTACAGACTGTTGGGGTGCAATGTGACGAGAGCCAGGCACCGCATTGCGTTAGAAGAGGGAGGCACGGGATGATTAATTATTATTTAGTCCCCAGGAGAGACGTGGGAAGGTGTCTCTGCTGAGGACCACACACTGGGAAAGGGTTGGGTCAACTGGGAGATGTGGAGGAGAGGAGAGGGAACAATGCACGGTGCTGAAACCTGGGCTGGGATTGTTTCTGATAGAGGAGAGGTGCATCAGTGCCTTCAGCTCTCTGAAAAGTTGCTAAAAGGTCATAAGCTGTTCTCTGTGTCTGGTGAGGTAGAGGTTGCAAAGTCATGCTTTGAAATTTTGCAGCAAAGAAAAAATTGGTTGAGAGATATGGAGTGCAGGAAGACCAACCTTTGTCTAGGGAAGGTTGGAGATATCCATCACCAGAAAGTTTGGAGAAAAGGCTGGGCAGAAGGCTGCCGGGGCTGGGAGGAGGCCACAGATGTCGTCCAACGACACCTATTTGTCTGAAAAAGGGTGGTTTCAGAGTCTGGGCCGGGTGGAGAAGCTGTGGCCAAGGCTCCTGGGTTTGGTCTCAAGCACTCTGTGACTGTCCCCTTAATGGTCAGGGCTGGAAAAGGGCTGGAAGTATTTTTCTTTCTGAGTATCCCTTAATTAACTGAAAGGGAATGCTGTCAAGTACCCCAGGAGGGGAAAAAGATCTTCATGAGCCTGTGACCAGCCCAACATTTTGCCTCCATTTATTCTCCCTGGCCTCTTTGTTTTCCCTTTGAAAAAATTGGGTGTTTTTCTCTTTCCCTCCATTTAACTGCTCTTTATTTGCTGGTAAGTGGAAGGAATTCAGCTGGGATCAGCCCGGCTCCTGCCAGCAACTGGAGTTGAAAAGTTTCTGTGGGGAAGATGTAAGAGCGGAGCAGGGGGGGTGTTTTCCACCCGCCGCCGATCCTCGCTCTGTGGGCCCCTGCATCGTGGCCAGCCGGGCTGGGTGGGTTTAATTCTCCTTTGTGACTGGGATGTTGACAAGCGGCCGTGGGAGTTGTCAGTGGGAGGAGCACGGACCTGAGCCGGAGGGTTTCTTCTTGCCGTTAATGGGAAACAGAAGATGGCTCGGGAGAAATTTGGCGAAGGAGGAAACTTTTCTGTCTCTTCCAACTTGGAAAAAAGCATCGTTCCTCACCCCAGGCTCCCCGCAGAAGGCAGAGGGTTCCCAAACGCAGCCCAGGCGGGGTTTGCTGGGGTGGGGGGGAGAGGAGACAGAGGAGACAGAAAGTGCCTGGTGATTTCGCAAGGGACAGCAGCGTCTTGGGCCACCAGCCGTGTTTTGGGAGGAATACCCAACCTGCTCCCACTGGGAACCCTCCCATCTTCTCCCCAAGGCATCAGGGGGTTGGGGTCCCCCGGGTGCTTTCACCCCAGAGTAACGTTGGGGATTTTGGGGTTCCTGCAGCAGTACCTTGGGTATAATATCACCACGTAGATGGAGATGCAAAGCCAGCTGCAGTGGTGGGCTTGCACGGGGCGTAGGCACCCGTGGGGATGCACACAGGTGCTGTGCCTGGCTGGGAGGTGAACCACTGACCGTGGTGTACAGGGCCCGGTTGGCCTTGCCCCCTTGGC
The DNA here is from genome assembly GCA_013399095.1 of Psophia crepitans. Taxonomy (NCBI): domain Eukaryota; kingdom Metazoa; phylum Chordata; class Aves; order Gruiformes; family Psophiidae; genus Psophia; species Psophia crepitans. The sequence continues at coordinate 296,339 of VWZZ01008136.1, read as the reverse complement.
CCGGCCCACGAGCTGTGGCCCTGCTTTGGGGTCTGCCCTGACCTGCGGTAGCCGGGAGCCACGACCTCTGCGTCCCTGCAGCATTTCACAAAGCCAGTCGAGCTGCTCCGAGATGGGGAAATGCCGTAACAGCCACGTGCGTGCGGTGGCTGGCAGGGTGCTGGGGTGCAGGTGAGCGTGGGCAGAAGGTGAGGGGTCCCCGGAGTCACCCTCCTGTCCTTTTGGGGTTTCAGGTGTCCCCCCAAAAAGCGGCAGTGCTCGTCTGCGTCCCAGGCTGGGATGTGTGGCCAGGGCTGGCCGGCCACGTGCCCCAGCGCTGCTGGCCCAGTCCTGGTGCCGGTGCCAGACTGGGATGGGCTGGTAGGCTGCCCCTCACACTGCTCGTGCCCTCGCAGGTACCCACCCCCTTGCATCCTCCTTTGTGAATGTCATGTGTTTGCCTTGGATGGATGAGTATGTCTTGCAGAGTGGTCTCTTGGCGCTGGTGGTCTCCAAAGGGAGATAAAGCGGTGGGGCGAATTCCTGAAGCTCCATCAGTCCCATCCCCCAGCTGCACTGTCCTGCCACTTGTCTGTGTGCTGCAGGAACTGGTTACCGATATGAGTCTACCAGTTACAAGAAGTGGTCATGGTGGGGATTGGGGGCAGACGACACGTTTTGGGGCTGGGGGAAGAGGAAGAGTGTCACCTCTGCCCTGTTGGGGACGGGAGGATGGCAGTGACAGGGTGTGAGTGCTGAGCTGTTCCCAAGCGAGCGCTTCGCACACTTGTACAAGTGACCGGAGGAGGTTAATCATAGTCAAAGCCCAGTGAAGTTTGGTCAGGTCACGGCTTTTCCAAAGGCTTAAAATTTCGGACGTGCAGCAGCCGGCGTCTGGGGCCACGGCTGACCCACGCCGTCCCGCCGGAGTTAATCATTGCTGTCTGCTCCAGGACCCGCCTGGCTTCAGCAATGGGAGCCGATTCCCCAAAAACACTGGGCGAGGAGCCAGCGCATGGGGCCTGGAGGAGCCCTCAACCTGCCGGCGTGCGTTGGGCTGGGGAGAGCTGGGCCCCCTAACGCTCACCCTGACCCAAACCCTAACCCTGGCTCTAACCCAGACCATAACCCAAACCCTAACCCTGACCTAAACCCTGACCCTCACCCTTTGCTCTCCCTCCTCTCGTTAAAATGAATTATAAGGTAGATATTGTGTTTATTGCCCTGTTGGAAGCAATCTGGCCACCCAGAGCGGGGCAACCTGGAGCAGCTGCTCAGAAGCCCCCCTGCTCACCCCGATGGGCCCCGTGCTGCTGTCTGCGCTTGGGGCTGGGCGAGGGGAAGGGACCTGGTCCACTTTGGTCACCCAGTCCCAGCTGGGAGGTCCCTGGGGGCTGCTGGCCCAGCCCCGAGCTGCCATGTTAGAAGATGTTGCTGCTGGATGCGGGAGCATGTGAGTCCCAAGTTGCTCCAAATTAAGCCCAGGAATCATGAGACTTGGGGTCTGGCCCCCGTCTGCTTGCCTTGCTGAGGGTAGGTTCTCCAAAATGGGGCTGGGGGCTGTTGGTGGTTTCCACACCGTGCTTTCCCCACGCTCCCGCTGCACCGGGACTCCTGTCCTTCGGGCGAGCGCCTGCACTGAAGGGGGCACATTCAAGGGGCGTCACAGCTGGGAAGAAAACATGTACTTAAAAAAAAAAGGAAAGATGGAAGAAAAATCAGGAGGAAGGCCTCCTGGGTTTGGCACAGTGTGTTTGGGTGAGTGCCGGGAGCTGGAGGGGCAACCGGACCCTGGGCCGGTGCCTGTGGTGCTGGACTCACTGCTGGTGTTCCTGACATTGGAAGGGTTTGGGTTTTTTTTTTATATACATAAAAAAAATACTTTCTTCTCCCCGTGGGTATGTTTTGAAAAGGGGCTTGGGAACAATGAGGATTAACAAGCAGATAGAGAATTAAATGCAGGGTTTGAGCCTTCAGATGTGTGCACATTTCAGAGCGTGTGTTTGTGCCAAGATAAACTCCGTCAGGAATAAACATCGTTTTACATGAAAGGCTAATTACAGATTGGCGCTCCACGGGTGGGAGGAGGGAATTTTCACCAATTAGAATGGAACTTTTCTGTTTTTCATAAAATTGCTGGATTAAAACGCAGCCAGGAGCTGGTGAGGTGTTTGACAGCGCGGTTGAAGGAGAGGACGCTCACCTCCGGGACGTGCTTTTTTTTTTTGCCCCCCAATACTAAAGAGTCTCTGCCAGTTCACTCGGGCAGGAGATGCGTGAGGGCACCGGTTTTGCCCAACAGCAGTTGAACCCCAAGAGCTGCCCTCCAGGCGTGCAGCCCTGGGCTCTCACCCAGGAAGATGGGACATGGGCAAACTCGGTCCAGTCCAACATCACTTGGAGTCACCCAACATCAGGAGAGATTGGAGTAACAAGGTCTCCAGCCTCCTCAAGGGTGTAGGTCATGGAGAGACGTCTGGATGGGACGTGGTAGATGGGAGCCCATGTTGAGATGAAGTTGTTGTGACCGTAGCTCCTATTTGTTGGGTAACTTTAGTGTGTGGTAGGTGAATCATCTCTCAAAAATTGTGAGCCAGAAGACGATGCAGAGAAGAAAAACCTTCCTGGCCTGCCGGGGGGAGTGCTGGGGAAAGAAATCCAGCCTCGGCACATGGTGGGTTTCAGCTGCCGAGCACATGCTGCCTTGTTGCTTTTGGATTAATTTCACAAGAATTTGCATTTCTGGACTGGCTCTGGAGCCTCCGAGGCCGAGAGGGAGCCGGGCTGCGGACAGGGAGGACGTGATGCGGCTCAGACGCGAGCTTGAACGCCATTTTGCTAACCAGGGTCGAATTTTATGTTTTTGGAATGAAACGATGCGAAGTGTGGCTGGGGCTGAGTTTCTCTGAGATGTTCGGAGCACAAACCTCAGGCAAACACTCTGCGCCTGCTGCTTGCCAAGTGAAACCACAGATTTGTCTCCATCTCTACTTAACGTGGCCACAGGGCAGCTAATATTGGGATTTTTCTCTCACATAAGCCGGTATCTGTCACTTAGTGGTTACAGGAGGTGGCCTGGGCATCGTCTCTTCAAAGTCCCCTGCGTCCTTGAGAGGGAGGGAAGGCAGAGAGGCCCGATCAGGAGAGATGTGGTGGGTTTTTTAAAGCGAAGTACGTTCCCAGCCTGCTCTGCTCCGGTGCCCTGTGCTCCCGAACCAGTTAAAAATGGATTTTTTTAAAAGTGTCCTGTGTCAAAGACTGGATGGACGCTTGCTGGGTCTGGTCTCTGAGAAGCTCTTGTGTTATCCGTGGTCATGGGACCATGCCGTGATGATGGTAGCTGCCACTTCTCCTACGACATTCACATTTTTCCTTAGTCTGTCCTCATACCACCATGAACGGGACGCTGAAAGGGCCTTTAGTCAGACCTGGCCTTGAATAATTCCTCTGAATAATTCCATTTATTCCAATTTTCAGGCTGTTATGGAATTGTTTTCGAAAGAAGGGAGGGGGGAGAAGTCAGCCAAACCTGATAAAGGAGGACTTTGTTCTGGAGCTTTAGGGTATGGTACCAAGCGGGGCTTGCTATACAATTAATGAGTTTATCTGGCTTTCAGCCGCACGTGATGCACGGTGGCTGCCACTGCACCGCCCCACCACCACCTCCCATCCAGAGGAGCCTGGCTGCTCCTCAGCTTCAGTTTGCTGCTCTTTAGCGTAGTTTCTCTTCCTGTCGCGCATCGCGGTGGCCTTCTTGGAAGGGAATTTGCGTCTGCCTTTATTTAAGCCTTGACCAACCCTCCCCCTGGGACTGGCTCGGTCCTTTGGGGGGTGTTGAGCACACGGGGCCAAGCCGTTGGGAGTGTTTCAGTCTTTACTTTGAGCGAGCAGGAGGATGACACAAATTGCTTTTTAAGGGCACAGGATAAAACAGCTGCTTCGTTTTCACTGCAGATGTGCCGCGGGTGGCACACATCAGCTCCGCGGAGTGAGGGTTACAGCCGTCCACTTCCCTACGGTGTCTGCATGGGCAGGGCCACCAGGTTGCATGGGCTCCCAGGCCACCCGAAAAGGGACCTGGGTAGGGCTGGGAAGTGCCTTGAAGATGTGTGATGAGGTTTGTTATGCCAGCAGAGCTTCCTTGTCCCCAGAAAACATAAGTCAAGAAATTACATATTTCTTGGAGGAGCAGTGCAGATGGGGAGATGGAGGCAAATTACCTTTGGCTGCCCCATCTCTCCTCCAAGAAAAGCCAAGCGCCTGGGGAAGGTGACCCTCCATGGCACGTCCCCATCCCCTCCAGTAGCCGTCATGTCCAGGCCGCGCAGTGCGAGCGGGAGAAGCCGCGGGAAGTGAGGGAAGACACTTCCTCCAGCGACGGATCTGAGGTCACCTCCTGGCCCTTGATCCCTCCAGCCCGGGGTATTTGGGTCAGCGGGGAAGCACAGCTGAGAGCGACGTCCCTTCCTTCTCTCTCCCTGGAGATTCATTTTTAAAGGAACAAATAGGCTCGACCGCAAGTACTACGCAGTGCAATTCTTTTAATGATTTTTTTTGGAACAATGAGCTAAATTCTGGGGGGGTTGGATCTGTGTCTCGGAGTGGTGATGTTTTCTCCTGTTGTTTCTCACCTTCTTGCACCCACCTTGCTCTGTGCCGCCGTGCCCAGAAACCTTTTTCTGCTTGGGAAAATACCGGCAAGGGAGGAGATTTTCATCCTTTTGAGATGGCCTTGCTGGAAAGAAAGCTGGTCTGGTGCCCGACTCCGGGAGCCCTGCCCACCTCTTGCTGCCATAAACACATGGACATGGTGCTCACAGCCCTCCCTGGCCCCACAGCATTGGCAGCCCCATTGCAGTCCTGACCCCCCCGTGCCAGTCCTCCTGTGCCCCAAGGTCCCCAGCAGCATTGTCACTGCCCACTGGCAGGAGGAGGACCTGGTGGCAGAGGCACACCTGGGTCGCAGAGCTCCTCCATTGTGGTCATAGCTTGATGCTGATGGGCAAATGGGTCACCCGTCCAGTTTTTACTTCGTCTTGAACCCAGAGTGAGCGGTGCCAGGGACAACAGCTTGGCCTGACCATGTTACCCACATCTCCTACACCATGGCATCACTGTTCTCCTAGGAGACCTTCAGCCTGTCTGTGTTGAAGGCCATGTTGCTTTGGACCTGTCGCGGGCCAACAGTTTGGCTGTCTTTGTTAGGTCAAGGTGGAAAGGAATGGTTTGCAGAGCTTTAGCTGGAGGTTTACCCTGTGTGATCATATCTGGGAGGGCTGCTGGTGGGATGCTCTCCTCGGTTAACCTGTCTGCTCCAGCAAAAGGGCACCAACCCCATGCTGAGGTCTTCCCATACCGCAGAGCACCTCCAGGCCCACCAGGAACGTCCCATTAGCTCTGGAGGAAGCCTGGTGTCCTGGGCTCAGGGGGCAGCTCAGGCTGCTGCTGTCCCCCAACCCACTGCCGTCCCTGCCTGAGCAAGCAGCCAGGAGTGGGGTTCCTGTGCTTGGGAGGGTCACAGCTCCCCAGCTGCCATTTTATCGCCTTCAGGAGGGGCTGCTAGTGGGAGCAGGGTGGCATGGACATGGCCGGCCTCCATGTATCTCAGTGCCAAGCAGGGTCAGCAGAGAGGTGGCTGTCGGGGAGGAACAGCACTTGTTGAGCCACCTCTAATATTGCCAGCCGTGTTCGTGCCCCCTTGCAAAAGCAGAGTGCTTTAAATGCCCTTTTTCAACTAAAAAAGAGGTTTCTGAAGGGTTTGGTGTTTCTGTAAAGGCATCCCTTCGAGAGGGGGTTTCTCAGCCGTTGCCAGCCACGTCCCCCCACAGCACCCAGCGGAGCAGCTCCAAAACCAGCCCATTCGGCTGGGGCTCCCAGGAGGTGATTGGGCTCTCACAGCACCTTGAGACTCAATCAAGTCTTAACTCAACTCCTGTCCAAATTCTGCACAGCTCTTGAGCTCCTTCCAGCCCCGTCCTCAGCTGGATTCGGTCCATCGTTTCTTTTAGGATCTGCTTCATCGCACCATGCTGCTGATAAGGCTCTTGTGGGGGCTTGTCTTTGTGTGTTTCAGTATCTCACCGGGGTTATCAGCCACAGAGGGTTGCAAGGTGTGGCCAAGCTAGGAATTAACCATCCCATCCAAACCTCATGGAAATCAGAAGCAAAGATTCTGCCCCCCCCCGCCTTTTTCTTTTTAACCTGTGGGCTTTAAATCAAGTCGTAACTTCTCCAGCATCTGAGGAGCTGCTGAAGGGAAGCCTTGGCTCAGACTGGTTTCCACCAGAGGAATGGCTGCCTCTGCCCTTCATGTCCAGGAAGGTCCAGGAGAAACTTCAACGCCGTGTTACAGATTGCCAAAAAATAAACCCTTCATCCCCTGGAGCCTATCCGAGAACCGCGTTTCCACATCTGGAGGGGCAGGTTTGGAGCTACCATTCACCTGAACCCCATTTTTTTTCCCCATTTCATAGTTTTCTGCCATAGCTTTTGTCCAACCGTGCCCTGACCCAGGCGAGGGGAGATCACCGCCTTCACCCTGGGGATAAAACATCGTGCGACCTGCTCTCCGGGTGCTGTTTCGGTGTGAATCGTGCTGGGACCAGAGCTGGGGCCGAGGCGGCTTTCTCCTGCCCCCAGATTTTGCCAAGGTTTCCTTCCAGCGCTGGAGCTCGCCCAGCCCTCCCGGCTTCCCGGGGCTTCGCTGGGAAGACAAAACCCTGCTCTGGAAGTGAGGCTATTGTTCTTACTAATTTTAACTGGATGTTCTTCCCCAAGTCTATTTTTATTCATTGCTTGTGGTAAGCCCTTTCTCTAAGGTAGAGCAATTTGCCACGGGACTCTGTGTGTGTGTGTGTGTGTGTGTGTGTGTGTGTGTGTGTTTACCGATTTTAATTGAGCAATATCTCCTTTCTACCAACCCAAACCTGGAGGAGCTTTTCAGTGCCCGTTGCTGAGCCTCTCGGCCCGGGTTCGCTTTGATCTTTGCAGATGAGCAATGCATTTTTGGGGCCAGAGATTGATACTGCTTATTTGCATGTAAATCTCCAGGTTATTAAGATCAGAATCTGGCCCTTTAAATTTAATACTTTGCTTTATGCTTTTATTTCCGCGTTTCTTAAAGTAATTTCCAAAAATAACAAACTTCAAACGTGACGGGGCCATCTAACGTTTTACTGCCTTGGCTGGAGTAGAAGGAACATTTCTGGAAATATATTATCCAATTTAACGAGCCTTTCCCATCTTGGCTTTGCTCCCACCCCTCACCCCCTCTTGGAGTTGTTTTGGACGGCTTTTTGGAGCCGTGCCACCTAATCCTATTAGAAGGACTTTCATTACACTGTGCCTTGTGTTTATAACCAAGAAAATCAGCCGGAGAGGGGGGTCCTCTCCCTCATCCTTTTGCCTTTCGCCTGGTGTTGAGACGAGAGCCTGGCGAGTCCCACGAGGTTCCCGTGCAGCCTCTGCTTTTCTTTTTATTGCTCTGCATTTATTAAGGAAGACTTTGGAGTAAATTGGGTCCTTGCAAACTTGTAATTAATTTGGAAGGGTCAGTTCTTCCCAGGCTAGCGAGGGCTTCTTTGTGTGGTCCTTTTTGAAAGGCAGAGGTTGGAGAGGCTGTTATAGAGCTGGGATTTGCTTTTAATAGGGACCTGGCTATTTTCTGAAAAATCTCACAGCTCTTGAAGGACGGGTTGTTATTCTGCGGGGCTGTGCTAAAAGGGTTTGCAGAGTGCTCGATTTGGATGCAAAAAAAAACCAAAACAAACCCACCTGAAAAAAAAAAAGGAATTAAAAAAAAAGCGAGGAGCACACGTCCTGGGGGCTCTGCGGGGCAGGATGTGCCCAGCAGCCCAGAGCCAGCGCCTGAAGCTGGGAGATGCTCTAGGAGGTGCCCCGCTTGGGTGCTGGATAGGGCTGGGGGCCCCTTCTCTGTCCCTCCATCCTGCCCTGCCCCATTCCCCGCTAAGGGGGCCTCTTGCTTCTCCTCAGAGCTGGTAGACTGAGATTTTTTTTCCTTACCACGTTGTTTTTCTTGAAAGCCTGTCTTTCCTCCCCAAAATAGTCACAGAAACCATTAAAGAGAGAAGGTGGAAGGTGGGGAGAAGATGACGAACTGAAATAATCTGCGATTAATAGACGTTTCTGAAAAAAGACAGACATACAGACAGTGGTTTTCTCCAAAAGTGGGTCGGGAGGAGACATGAGGTCATGGTCCTGCTTGGATCTAAGCTGGCACAACACGTGTGTCGCCCATCGGCTCAGCTGCAATGAGAAATCCCTGCTGAATGTGGGGCGAGGGGGAGGTGAGCAGTCCTGGCTCTGGGGGGCGGGGAGCTGTGATGGATGAGGGTGGTACCTGGAAACACGGAGCTGTAACTCAAAATAGGAAACCCTACGTAGCCAAAGCCAGGGAATAAAGCTGGACTCGGTCCCTGGTCGTTCCCCTCCTGGCCCCTGTTTGATGTTCCACCCTGACCATCACCTTTCTCTCTCCCTAGCATGGGTCGGCTCCTTGGCCATGGGCATGATTTTTTTCTGCTCTCCCATCGTCAGCATCTTCACCGACCGGATCGGCTGCAGGACCACAGCAGCCTCGGGAGCTGCCATCGCCTTCATCGGACTCCTCTCCAGCTCCTTCACCAAGTAAGGCTGCAGAGGGGCTGTACAGCTCCTCAGCAAGCTCCTCTTCCTCCTGGGTCCCTGAACACACCACACACACCCCTGTCTACCCATCTCTGCTGCCTTTTGGGGCAATGCAGATGCTTTCCATCTAGATGAGGGGTCTCCTGGCATCCCTACAGCCCACGTGCAGCCCATGTACACACAGCCTCTTTCTCTCCAAATTGAACCAAGTCACTCTTTTGTCCTTAGATAACAAAAAAAGTGAATTTTACCTGAGTGAAGGTGTTTATTTTATGGGATTTGAGCCCTCAGGTCCTTCATTTGATCTTTAAAACAGATAGCAAGAAGTTGGCATGCCTCTTGCGGGCAGCCCTATAGAAGCACTCGGGGACAAAACCCTTCTACTTTGCAACCAATTTCACATTCGGTACTGAAAGTAAATTAATGTTTAAAGTAATATTTGATGGGTTAGACCTGGCAGGAGGGAGCTTCCATGCGGGGCAGACGGGGAGGGAGAGGCAGATGGGGTTTGGAGCAGTTTGTGCTCTTCCCGTGCCGTCTCGGGCATTTGCAGCAGCGCAGGGTCATTGCTGCTCCCCATTTTCCATGGCTGATCCCATGTCCTGAATTTCTGCTGGCAGAGGCTAACTGATGTGCGTTTGGATGGCAGGTCTACCTAATTCAGTGTGAGACCTTCCAGCCCAAGACATTTGCATCTTTGTGGGAGCAAAAAGAGGTCACCTCTGGGGTTCTTTATGTGGCACTTAAATGGAATCTCAAAGGCACCGAGGAGACACTCTCCAAAGCATCATTTGCCCCAGCTTGTCTGAGTAAAAACATTGCTGTGGGTTGGGTTTCAGTTAGAATCAATACTGGTTTAATTAAAATGCTTCAAGAAGTGGGTTTTTCTTTTTTTTAAGTAAATACACACTAGTTTCCCGGAGGGTGACTTGTCTGCGCTGTGCTCCTCCCTGCCCATGCGGTGCAGCAGGATGCCAACTCCCTTTTACCCTGGTCGATGAGACCCTCCTGCTTCTCCCAACCCTGGTTCCCTGTGGATACGTGCTGTGTGGTGGGTCCCTCGCTGCTGGAGCCCCACATCGCGCTGGGGGAGGCAGCGTCTGAGCCTGCTGGCAAAGCCCCGGGGATTGTGAGCGATTGCAGCCGTGGGACTTGGGATGCTGAAACCATCTCGGTCAGCAGGATGGGCAGTGGCATGGAAGAAACCACCCTCTGCCACTTCCTCCACAGGTGCCACCCTTTCTTATTGCAAAAAATAATAGTAATTGGCAAAAGTGCCGTGGGTGCTGAGGGAAGGTGTGCCCGGGCTCCCGGCAGCGCAGATCACAGGCGCTTCCTGCGTAATCTTGCTTTCCTTCTAATCACCCGAGCCTGGACCTCCTCCCCGTCACTGTAAAAGGTTCGTGCAAAGAAAAAGAGCTCCTGGGACCACATGGCTGCCAAAGGCTTGTTGTGTTGGGCTTCCAAAAAAAAAATAAAAATCAAACCGTACAGGCGGAGGAGAATCTGATTTCCAGGAGAGCTCCAGAGCTGAAATCCCATTTCCTGCCTTCTCGCTCTCAGTTCACATTCCTCTGGCTGCCTTTTCAGGGAGAAAGGAGCCCCTTTGCAGCCGGACCGCAGCGAGGGAAGCTGCCTTCGGCGTAGCCGAGCCGGAGGAAGAGCAGGGGGGGCTGCGGGATTTGGCAGCGCTCCATCTGGATGGCAAAGGCCGGTCCCAAAATTTGGAGCTAGCAGCTCCTGCTCACTTAGGACAATGGAGAAGATTTGTGGGGGGGGTTTTTTGGGTCCCCCTTGCCAGCTCCCCGCAGCTGCGGATGGAGATGACCCCTCCAGTGCTGACTGGGCTGCGTGCACCGGTGCAAAGGGAGATGCGGTTCGTGATGCAGCCTGGGTTTGGTGGGCTCAGGCAGGGCTGGGTCAAGGCTGATCAATGCTTTAGCTCCTGGTTTCTCTGAAATGAGTTTGCTTTCTCCAAACAGAGGAGCAGCAGTTCCCAGCACTGCGCTGAGGTGATCCAAAAACCCGCTCAGCCACCCAGCCTGTGTGGCAGGACCCCAGCGCCCAGCTCATGCTCAGTGCCTCCTGCTCTCAAAATAGTGGGAGTTTTGTATGACAACCACTAAATAAACAAAATATGCTGAAAAGCAGAGCTCTGGGGAAGGCTGAAGTTTTCTGGATGGGATCGAGGCGAGGGGTTTCCTTGCACTGGGGTGTCTCCTGCACTCGTAATCAGCTCAAGCCACCGCAGAATTCATGCGTCCTCAAGAAGAGAGAGAAATCTCAGCTGTGTTAAGACTTTGCCTTCCCTCCAGTTTTAAGGGGGATGTTTTAACGTGAGGAATGGGAAATGGTGGCCAGTTCAGCAGGGCTGTCTTCATATGCCCCCAGTGCCCTCCCAGCCCTCCTTTTCTGCACTCTGAAGCACGTTGTGGTGAGGTTTGAGTCCCTTTTCATCTTCCTCTCCTTCCCCTCTGCAATTTCTGCCCTGGTTTCTCCTGCAGAGAGAAATCCCCCAAACCTCTGCCAGCGGGGCTGAACCAGGGCTGTTCCCGTTGTGAGCTGTAGGTGAGGGGCAGCCATCAGAGCGAGATGTCCATGTCCCAGGAGATGTCGTTATCCATGGGAGACATCATTATTCAAGGGAGATGACGCCGCCCTTCCCACCGGAGAGCAGCTGGCTGATTCCCAGCGAGCATGGTGGGAAATCCTTGCTAAGGAGCAAGGCTAAGGGGTGTCAGCGTCAGTGGGGAGCAGATGGGAACCGTGGCATTTGTCTCCGCTTATCCAACACATCAGCTTAGCTGCAGTACCAAAGCTGGTGTGACCCAGCTGAGATGGCCAGAGCTGGTGCGTGGGAGGTTGGCGACAGCCTATGCAGCCCAGCTGCTTGTCTGGCTCCTGCAGAGAGGGTTTCTGATGTGGCTTCGTTCTGGAGTAGCTGGAAATTGCCTTTCATGACAGTCATTTGTCTTTGAGCCGTTGGGTACAGCAAGCGCATTCTGCTTTCTGCTTGGCTAGCTAAAGAGATGAGCGTGTAATGGAAGAAATGATGTGCCTGTAAACGTTTTCTCAACTTCAAACTGCTCCATTAGATCTGGGCTCCTGTCTTCTCAATTGCTTCATGAGCAGCACTCAGTATTTCACGAGTCATCCTGAGTGTTGGAGTAAAGACCCCATCTCTTGCTCGCTGAGCTGCCCAAACATTTCCATCGCGCTCCCCTCCCGTGCAGTTTTTCATGGCAGGCTTCTGCAGCTGAATGTATTACACGAGAATGAAGAAAAAAAATCCTTCATCTGGAGAGAAACACAATGGGTTTATTTGCAGTGCTTAACTTTAGGCTCCTTTCTCAGCTGCTTCTATTGGGAGAACTGGGCTGGCAATTGGAAAACTACTCCTTCCAAGTGCTCTCAGGACTTTCCACCTGTTCTGTAGAGCAACCACTTCACTCCCTCCTTGAGTGCAGCCACCAATGTAAGGTACAAAGGAGATCTAATAACTGTCTAATTGAAGCTCCCAGAGGAGCTTAAAGAAGAAGAACTTAATTAACCAGCCTGGAACCTGGGCAGAAACGGAATGTTCCCTTCCTAAGTGCCTAATAACCAGCAAGGTTGGTGCCTTCTGCTTTCAAACACTGGGTGCACAATGTTTTCAATTAGTCCTTTCAGTGGAAAAAAAAATCGATTTCAAGCTAAAAATAACCCACCCTGCCTACCTTAGAAAATCTCGCTTGCTGTAATTTATAAACCATTTAAGTTAGGTGAGCTTCCCAAGGAGGGCAGGTTGGCTGCTGCCTTCTCCTCTTTGCAGAAAGCACTCCCCAGCTAGACTTCATTTTCCCGAAGATTTAACGTGCCAGCTGTGAAATGAGGATAATCCTTGCTTTAGCTAGGGAATAAGCTCCTCAAGGCCAGACCGTCTGTGTAGCACCTGTGGTATGTGAGACCTGGGTCTTGACTCCAGGTTTTGTAGGTCTGTGAGGAAAAAGCCTTCCTTACCTCCGCGTAACGTAACCACCTCAATGTGGTTTTTTTCCTCCATCTAGATCTCTGGAAGTTCGTTATTTCACATATGGGATCCTCTTCGGCTGCGGCAGCTCCTTCGCCTTCCAGCCTTCACTGGTCATCCTTGGTCACTACTTCAAGCGCCGCCTTGGCTTGGCCAACGGCATCGTGGCCGGCGGCAGCTGCCTCATCTCCGTGCCGCTCCCCTTCTTCCTGAAGATGGTTGGGAAGGCCATCGGGCTGGCGCATACTTTCCAAGTACTCAGTGCCTTAATGCTCATCCAGATATTCCTGTCCCTGACCTATCGGCCCATCTTGCCACCTTCTTGTGACTCTCAGCACGATGGGCAGGACAAGCTGGGCAGCCGGAGCATGCGGCAGCAGTGCTGGTCTCAGACGCGCAAGTATTTCAACTTGAGGGTTTTCCGGAGAAAGACCTACCGGATTTGGGCCTTTGGGATCGCTACGGCTGTCCTGGGATATCTTGTACCTTACATGAACCTGGTGAGAGCCTTGGCTGGGACTGCAAGGGGAGGGAGGTCCCTCTGCCCGGGGCGAAAAGGCTCCTCTGTACAAGCGAGGAGGAGGTGGGAAGGTGGAGATGGGCAGTAGGGACAGAGCTGCAAAAAGCCTTGAAGCTAAGAAACTGCTGCAGGCATGTCCTGTAAACAGGAATAGTGATGGGAGGAGACGGCTTTTTAATGCTCCTATGTCTCCTCTGTGCCAGGGTGGGCAGAGCGGTCGCTTCCCACAGCTCCTGAGCACAAGCATCAGTAGCAGGAGTGGAGGGGGCTTTGGATTTGGGGTGGGTGGAGGTGCTGTGTGCGGGTCAGCATGGTGGGGTCGCACAACTGCCCCCAAAGCCATGAGCCCTCTGTGGGAAGTCTTGTCCCTTTTTGGGATATGAGAGAGGTTAACTTACAGAGGAGTCACGTCCTTGCGTCCTTCCCTGCTAGGTAAAATACGTGGAGAAGCGATTTCAAGAAACCAAAAAAGACTGGATCCTCCTGGTTTGCCTCGGAGCCATGTCAGGGCTGGGGCGCTTGGTTTCAGGCCGCATTGGCGACTGCATTCCCGGGCTGAAGAAGATTTACCTGCAGGTACGTTGTGTCCGACCCTCCACGTAGCTCTGGCTAACCGCTGCAGGTCAAGGGGCAGCACCTCTGCATCAACACTCTGCCTAATAACTGTCAGCCATGGATCGCAAATCCTTTACTGACCATTACCTAACACCCTTGTCTGCTTTTAGGGAAGAAAATTTATTGTAGAAAGGTGTACAGAGAAGTTACACACTTGACCTGAGGTCTCAGCGTCCGTTCAGCAATCAAACTCTGTGGTCCAGACTTTTCCCAAACTGCTGGCCACCCTCTCACCTTCTCGTGGTTTTTGAAAAACAAACTGCTGAAATCTAGCAGCTAATCCAGCAGATAATCCCTCCTAAAGCTTCTTAAAAGGTTATTCTTAAGGGCCTCTCCAAGATGAGAGCAGAGGATGGATGACCTTTCTGGGTCCAGAGGAGGGAGCGATGTCGTTGACCTGTTCATTGTCATCATCATGACACTTCTGGCTGCCCACCCCCACTCATCCTACACCCCAATGCCATGCCCACTTTTGTCTCCCCAGGTTGCATCCTTCGTGCTGCTGGGCATCCTGTGCATGATGATCCCCCAGTGCCAAGGGTTCGAGGGCGTCATTGTCATCTGCCTCTTCCTCGGCCTTTGCGATGGCTTCTTCACCACCATTATGGCCCCCATTGCCTTCGAGCTGGTGGGGCCCATGCAGGCGTCCCAGGCCATAGGGTACCTCATGGGGCTGATGGCTGTGCCCATGACTGCGGGTACACCAATAGCAGGTTGGTAGCGCCGTGGTGCCAGACCTGGACCCAGCTGTTGGGATGGAGCAGATGCATGTAGTGGCTTTTACCCGTGGTGGTATTTTGGCATGAGAGCGGATGTATGGGTTTGAATTTTATGGTTTATCGTGTCTCATGGTGGTTAAACTTGGTGTAACTTCACTCCATGCTACGTCCTGTAGCATCTCAGGGCCTTTCCCTGCGCTGATGAAAGGCGACCAGGGGAGACCAGTGAGAGCAACCCAAGATCACATTAACTGATTTCTATTTGAAGCTGAGCTAAAAATTGGCAGATAGTAGTTTTCTAGAAATCCTTTTAGAGATCAGGGGACTGATTGCTAACTGGTAAGTTCAGCCCCTGGATTGTTGAATCAAAGTTAGAGATGGAGACACCCAAGCCTCTGTCTTCCCAAGACTTGGGAAGGTGTGTAAGCCCAGTAACAACCGCAGCATCCTGAGCAGCAGGCACTGTCCCAGGGCTGGCCCTCGAACAGCAGAACGTCTGCATCAGCAATTGCCAAGCTAAAGCTGCGTAAGGACCGCTGATCTTTCTGCTTCTGGCAGCAGAATTCAGTTTATCGCCCTTGCGAAGGAATGTGGGGTTGCAGGCATCTCGCTGTTAGGGTGCTGCTGCAGGACCCCCTGCATCGGGCTGGCTCAAGGGACTCATTTCATGGACACAATCCCCAGGCAATTGTCCACGCAGGAGAAAACTCGAAGGGGTTTTCCAGTGCGGATAAATGGCAGCGCGTTATTCTCCGAGGGTGCCTGGCTGTGTCAGGACTTGCCAACCTAACCAGTGCAGCACCAAATTGGCTTTTAAGGGATCGGTTGTTGGTTGTTACTGGCAGCATGTATTTTTCCTCTGACATTCCCACGTAGATGAAATACCCATAAGCAAAGCAGGGCTTTCAGATGGAGGCAACCTGCAGAGGAACAGCTCCTGCCCCCCTTTTCCGATTGCCTCCTGGCTAGGAAGTGCCACCTGAAATGTCTGGTCGTGTAACGCTGTCTCAGCTGGCGTTTGGGATTGTTTGGGGTGCGTCTGATTGTGCCCTGTTCTGGTTAAGTAGGAAGGGTGGCTGAGGCTTTCCTTCTTGGGTTCCTTGCTACACAGTGCTAGCCACGCACGTCCTTTAATCCGGGGCGTAAAAGCTCCAAGGAATGCAATGGGAAAAAAGGATTGGTTTAAAAAAACCTAATCTCCCCAAATCTGGTGGTTGAAGCAAGCTGCAGCTCTCACTCGAGGAAGGAGGCAAGTCGGTCGGTAGGGTGATGCGGCTACAACCACCACTCTTCTTCTCTTTCAGGATACCTCAATGATTATTTTGGGAATTACGACGCAGCCTTTTATTTTGCCGGCGTCCCCCCCATCATCGGTGGCTTGGTGCTCTCCGTCGTCCCGCTGATCCATCAGAGGATGCTGAAGAAGCAGCGCCTGGATTCTGGCAAAGACAAGATGCTGGTCTCGGAGATGGTGGTGAACGGGGAGCTGCTGCCGGGCTGTCCTGCCTCCGAAGCACACATGTAACGCCTCGCCCCGACACTCACTGTGGCCACCAGCAGCCCCTCCGTAGCCCAAGCACAGGCCCTTTTCTAGACGGACCATAATTCTCAATGATTGCCGATGCACTACGTTTGTAAAGGAAAAAAAACAAACAACCCACAAAAGTTCTTCTAGTTAAAGGCTTTTAACTAGCAGAAACGCTCATTTTCGGGACAGTTGTGATTTCAAAGCCACCTTTTTTTTTTTTTTATTCCCTCTAACCATTTCTCTAAGGAGAACTCTCACCAGGATTCAAACTTGATGGATCTCCCGCTCCTCTCCCCAGTTTTCTGTATGTCGTGACAGAGGTTTACAGCTAATAAATGCCTTTTTAACACAGGCCGCAGATGGAGCTTGTTGGACCTTGCAGCTGTCCATCCTTCTCCTCCGGTGTCACGCGGTCGCCACGTCCAAGCGAGACAGCCCTCTCCCCGTCCAGCACCAGAGGCAGCTTTGGAGCCATCAGATCTGCAGGAGGAAACGCTGCTTTAGCCCAATGCACAAACCAAATAAATGATCGTCGAGTCCCACTTTAACCTTCTTCTCTCCTCCTTTTCTGCTGCTCTCCCACCCACCCAGGGAGCTTCAGCTGGGACGACGGGGAGCTCGTCCGGCTCCAGTCCTGCCACCCTCATCCGATGGAGCCTTGCAGGAGCACCCTCTTCCTGCAAAACATGCCTTAAAACCGTGGGGACGAGACCAGCCGGTCCCTTGGCCACTTTCCACCTCCCTTTTCTCACCCGCTGACTAATGGTTGGGCTTTTGAGGTGCAAAAGAGAGGGGCAGCTCCCAGCGCAGCCCACGGCAGCCGGCTCTGCGAGGTGACAACCGTGGGCGAGGCGCCGAGACGGGCACTTTGGAGGTGTCGAGGCACGCAGGGTGGGGACAGAGCTCCGTGTGTCGTGGGTTTGCTCCGTGCTGGAAGGCAGCACCCCTGTGCCCAGGGATGCAGGGATGCAGCTGTTGGGGCACAGGCTGCCACCGCTCTTTTTTGGGGCCAGTTGTGTATTATGCAGCAATAACCATGAGTCAGTATTGACGGGGGAAGCCCGGTGTTTCCGAAAGGTTTAAAAGCCCTGGCAGCGTGTAACTTGTAGCCCCTGCATTGCTGTGCGGAGCCAGTGCACGGTCGGTGCCGTCCCTGGGGGGAGAGGGAGGGAGCTCAAGAAAACAGCGCAGCCCGGGGGTACCCACCGCACAGAGCGCAGGCAGGGCTCAGCCTTGCGTAGAAGTTCGTCATCTCCAGGCATGGCTAATGAGCGTGGCACAGAGCGAGGGAAGTCCCCCTGCCTCCATGGGTCCCCGTGTGAACGAGGTGCTGGCGGGAACTGGGGTACCTTTTCCTGGCAATAATAACCCAGGAGGGAGCAAGAAACAAAGCTCGCGTTTATCCTGGCTGCAAAACCATCCTTCACTGGGGTTTTTTTTTCATTTTATTCACCTGCCGTTAAAAAATCAGAAGCCTAAAGAGGGACGTGTGTCCTGGGAATCATCCCTTGGTCCCTGGGCGAGTGTGGGGGTTTGTTAACACCAGGACAAATCTGTGCTGTGGAAGCTGGGTTTCAGTGGAGGCCCCTCCCGCGGGCGGCGGCGGGACCTTTGTAGATAGGCTCAGGATCCTGCATGCCCCCCCGGCCCTGTTTTTAATCCGCATTGGCTAACGCGTTGTAGAGTCTTGTGGTCCCGTGGCCCTTCTGTCCCCATACGAGCTGGAAAATTAACCGGTGTGTTGTGACGTGTCTGTCTGTGACTATAAAACGAGATGTCCGTTTGTCTTCGATACGCTTTTCTGTGACTGTTATTACCCTTCGTTGCCCGTATTGTATCGTCCGCTACGGCTCTGCTCGGCCATGGCTTGGTTTAGGAAGCCGCGGGAGGCAGCAGGAGCTGTGTGGGAAGGCACAGCTATGCACCCCTGCGTTGTGGGGAGCCGCACCACGGTGCCCTTGGTCCAGCATCGGTGGGATCTGCTAGGCTTAGCCTAGGGCCGGGCGTTGAAGTGATGCTTTTCAGATGGGAGTGTTGGCAGTGGGGCATCTTCAAAGCCATCTGGCCGCTGGAGGAAAGAAATGTGTTGCATCATAACTCCTTTTGTGAGTTTTGGGGCTTTTATTCACATCAGAGTTTGATAAAGTTCTTTAGTTCTTTTTTTTGACCTTAATGTCCCCCCCTGAAGGAGAGCTTATGAGGGATTTAAATTCGAGAAGTAGATTCTTCAGACCAAGAGGAGGATGAGCAGAGCTGCCTCAAACCCACGTCTGGCCCGAGCGAGCTGCTGTATGGCAGAGCCCACCGATGACGGCACCCAGCTTTGCATGAGACTTTGCTGCGGTAAAACCTCTCTGGCTCGTAGGGCAATTTATGGTTCAAATCCCAAATTTCTACAGATTTCCACTTGCCTTAAATGCTCCGCCTGCCCGCACAGGTCTTTGTCCCGGGAGGAGCCTGCGTTCGGTGCAACGGGTGCCTGACACTGCAGCGGCATCAGACCAGCTCTTTGTCAGCCAGGAGCCAGCGCTCTTCCCACGAGGGATGGTGGGACGTTCATCGCCCCGAACTTCACTGGGGTACCCACAGCTCTTATTAGCAACCCTCCAGGAGATTTCAGGTGACGAGCTGCATTCATGGGCCACCCGTGTTTGCGTGAAGGAGTCCACCCCTCATCCCGGACCAATGTCTGTACCAGCCTCCCAAAACCACTCTCAGCATCTTTGTCAGGCCGAGATCCTACCCTTGGTCTAGAGGAGCGCGAATTCTGCGGCGGGGAAGGCGTGTTTGAGAGACGGCAATGGGAGGTTCTGCAAACACAGATGGGAACGGGAAGGGCAAAGGTCGGAGCAGTCTGTCAACATCAAGGGGAGTATTTTGGGGGTTGTTGGTCAGTGAAACGCTGCTGCTGTGCGTCTGGTTTGTCCCTTGGGTCTCGGGCAGCTTGCGAGAATTTTTGTGGGCTTGTGGCATGCGAGAGGTGGGATTGTGGCGATCTGAGCATCTACAAACGGGGAGGAATTGCTCTAGGCTCTGAGACATCCCTTTAGCCTGTTGTAGGCTGCTGCTGTGATGCCAAGTAGGTCCCTGCTTGTTGCAGAAAGCTTCATCCTCCTGTTTCTCCCCATCAGGGTCCACCCGTCCTAGCCCAGCACAGCCATGTCCTCCTCCGGGCGGGCGAGGGCTGGGCGGGGGGCAGCGTTCGCCCCGAAAACTACCTTTTACTCAGTTTTCTAATTAAAAAAACCCCAAACTTCTCTCTGCCCTGCGAGTGCCGGGCTGCGGTGCCTGCCCCACTCCCTTGCTCCAGGAGGGGAAGGTGGAGCCCAGTGCTCTGGGTTTGGCTGTCTTTGGGAGCCAGCAAGGGCATGGGAGCAGGTCAAGTCCCTGGGGTGGGAAGGGGGCGGAGGGGAGCGGGGAGGGAGCAGCTTCGCTGCGTGCCCGGGGTGTTTGGAGAGCTGCAGGCGTGCGCGTAGCCTTATGTAAGTGCACAGCAAGCACGGGACGTGTCCCAGCAGCACCCTGCTCGGGGCTTGGCTGGGGCTGCCTTCCTAAATCTTTAGCTCGAGGGTGTTCAAAACCAAGTTGTTGTCTTTTCTTCTTTTTTTTTCTTTTTTCTTTTTTTTTTTTTGCTGCTAGAGTGTGAGGGCCTGGGTTTAACTCCTCTCGCTCTGGCTGAGGGATGGAGCGGGACAGCCGAGCTGGAAGGGCTCAGGGGACGGTTGTGATTTCAGCTTTTTGGGGCTGCCCCGGCGATGGGGAGGCTTGGCGGGGCGGCGACTGCCCGGCAAGCGCCACGATTCATGGCTTAGAGCTTTTTCGAGTGTGAAGCAAAGCTGGAACCATCTGCGGGTGCTGCTTCATTGCGGAGTGCCCGTCCCTGTGGTCCTGTGGCCAGGGAAATGCACATTTCCAAGTCACATAGCTTAAATTTAACGAATTCTGGATGCTTGTTGGCTGGGATTGAGGTTTCCTAACATTTCCCTTCTGTGGGAGCTGTGGGAAGGCCACATCCTAACTGCCATCAAAGCTTGAGGGCTTTCGCAGGTCTGCTGCGGGACCGTGGGGGTTGAGGACCCCCCGCTTTCGAAACGTTCTGGCTCTGCCTCCCAGCGTCGTGGTGGTTTGGGGCTGCCGGGTTGGCCACGCCAGCAGCCGAGAAGCTGCGTAACCCTCCGGGCTGAGCTGCCTCGTCCGGGGGGAGCCAGGAGAGGGAGGTGGCCCGCAGCTTGGCAAGGACATTCCTGCCCTTCCGTGCATGACAGTGCCACCGGAGCGTTCTGCACGGCGATAGAGGGTCTCTTTTGGTGGTGGTACGTCGGTGCTCCGAGTGATTTGCTCTGGGCAGTCTGATTTGGTGCTGAGG
This sequence comes from Psophia crepitans, assembly GCA_013399095.1. NCBI lineage: Eukaryota > Metazoa > Chordata > Aves > Gruiformes > Psophiidae > Psophia > Psophia crepitans. The sequence goes on along the minus strand of VWZZ01008136.1, from coordinate 275,957 downwards.
GTCTCGTCTATGCTTGCTCAGATCACTCCGGTTCAGCATCCCGGGAGGCTGACGGTTGATATCCGCCCTGTCTGACGTCTGCATCCCTATGTGACCGTACGGTCCTCAGAGTAACAAGCTGCATAACAGTGAACTTGGACCAAGTGTTCTGGACGCGGAGGGGGGCAGAACCAGCTGAGACCCTTGCTGTCCCTCCATCCTTCACTGCAAACCGTTACCCGGCTTGTCACCTGCCTGTGCGCCCCACAGTTTTGTTTGGGGGTTACCTTGGTTATTTTAGCTTCAATAATTTTCGCGCTGGCGGAGTTTGCTTCTCCTTATCCAGCTGGAAGCAGAAAACTGGAATGACTTTGAAAGCCCCGGCTCCTTTGCCAAGGCAAGCTGAGCCGCTGCCTTTCTGCCACAAAACCCTGCACTTTGGGGCAGCTTCTTCGGGTGCTTTTGTTTAGCTCTCAGCTGCCCTTGTAACCTTTGGGGAGAACGATGTGACTGACAAGTGCTCCTTAAGCGCTCCTCCAACATCCTCGGCGTAGTGCCAGGCGGGGATGGAGCTAGCACGGTAGAGGGGAATCCACCGGCAAGAAACAAACCAAAATGAAGACATTTCCCTTCTTTTTGAGAGCCCTTGGAAGGAAAGCAGACGTGGGGATGGATGGAGCTACCGTTCCCGTGCAGCTCCGAGTGGGCTTTGCGTCTGGGCCACGGGGGTGGCTGCAGGGGTGACTGTCCCCGTGGCTGGGAGGTGTGCATGGCTCGGGGCGCTGTACCAGCTTGGCACGGCGGCTCCGTGGACTTAGTCCTGGTGGCCGCAAGGTTATCGCTGGGCTTTGGCAGGCTCATCCTGCACAACCCCTTTCGGGGGCGTTCGGCTGGTTTATTTTGCAGACGTTGCGATGCCCTTAGTGCTCCCACCAAGGACAGGCTCTGCGAGTGCCCCCGCGTCTCCTCCTCCCACCACAGCCGTGCCACCGTGGCGGCAAAACACCGGCACCGCCGATCACGCGCGCAGGGCTTGGGTCCCCACTCCCGGCAGAGGCGAGGGAGGAAACACACACAGTCCCTCCTGTTTTCTGCAAGACATGGCTTTGGAAGGAGGTTTCGTACCTCCAAAGGTTCTCCTCTTTTTGTAACATACTTCCCAACGCTCACCCTACGTCCACCTCCGACCGGCAAGGCAAGCGTAGCTCTTAACCGTAGCGCTAGAGGCAAGACTTAGTGTCTATTTTACTAAGGAATGAAGCTTTTTTTTTTTTTTTTTTCTTTGTACATTTTTAATCGTGGCGTGTAAAACAAGTTGTTTACTGGAGCAGGTTTTTGCGTCGGTGACGGCCAGACTGCCTGAACGCAGTTGGGTTTTTGGCCGCCGAGTGCGTTCAATCCAATCGTTTTGGGAAAGGACGTGACTTCTCGAGGCCGGAACTTTCCCAGCATATCTTATTTCAGCCATCTGAACCTGCTGAAGCAGGAGACAGGACTTTTTTTGGGGGGGAGGCTGAGGGCAATTAGGAAATTATCCTGCTCTCCCTCCCTTGCCCTAAAATCCAGCGGGACAAAGCCAAATATTTGCTTTCAGATGGGTGGATTTTGGAGCCGACTCCACGTCAGAGCAGCGGGGCGGAGGCTTGAATTTTGGCCGGTTCGGGTAATTCATGAGGTGGCTTGTTTTTAAAGCGGCACCTCAAAGCCTGCTGCCATCGCCCCCCGCCCCCGTTCGTGGATCCCAAGCCGTGCCTTCCTGCTGGCCAGTCAGCTCAGCAGGGGCTGAGCTCCGAACTGGGTCCTGCGAGGTGCCCGGGGCTGCTGGGTGCCTGATGGCAGCCGCTCAATTTGCCGCACAAGTGAGACCTGAAGTCAAAAATTATTCCTTTTTTTTTTTTTTGACATCTGCTCTTGTAAACGATTCATATTCCCTTACAAATTTTGTATCTGGAAGTAAAGTATTTGAATGTGTGTCTTAAAAGTATGGTTGTCCTTTCAAAATGTGAATTTCTGATTGTTGGTATACAAAAAAAAAACCACCCCACAAAACAAAAACAACAACCCTACCCCATATTAGCACATTTTTGTAATTAATGTTTTATGAATGTTGTTTAAAAAAATGGTGTAGAATAAAACCAGTTTAAAAAGGAAAAGGTGTTGGTGTCTGTGTCTCACCAGGTTTCCTCTCCCTGGGGCTGGTCGCGGGAGCTGGTGCCCCAGCAGCATAGAGAAAGTTTTCAAAAGAAAAGGGGCTGGAGGGGTGGCACCTTAACATGGGCATTATTTTTATCAAGTCTTTCATACCCCTTGAGGAGAGGCTGTGCCCAGGTCCTGGTACCTAACCGGGAAGAAGAGGTTCCTGGTGCGCCGCAGTGGGGTGAAGGCTGGAGGTGGTGCTCATGGGTGGAGGATGGTCTTGGTCCCACCCAAGGCATCGAAAACTAAAAATAATAAAGAAAGAAATCCCTGAGAGCATCGTGGTGCCCAGAGTGGTGTCGGTGCTCGAGGTGACCCCCAGCCACCCGGACAGGTTTGCCCTCCATCCCCTGGGCACAGCTTTGGCAAGCAGCATCTTCGGGGGGGGCTGTGGCTCGCCCCTCTGCAGGGGACGTCTTGCACAGGGGCAGCACCACAGCTTTTTTAAAATTATTATCATTATCATTAAGAGTATTATTTCTGCCTTTTGGCAGCGGTTCGGGGGCATGCTGAGGCCTCTCACATGTTAGCGCTGGTCACAGGAGAGCTGATCTTGTCAGTAAGAGCAGTTAGGGAAGGGTTGAGGGCAGGAAAGACCAAGGATATTACTCATGAATGAAGTTACCGTGGCTGTGGGATACTGCAAACAAGGCTTTTTATCAAAGGTTTGGTAATGAAGGGCTGTTTACAGGCGGTGCTGTAACTGACAGGAGATGAAAGCTGACACACGCGTTAGTTTTATATAGCTGAGGCTTTTTTTTTTAATGAGCATCTCAACTCTTTTTCAAGTTGGGGATATTTACTGCAAATAGTATTTAATAAAAAAACCCCACCAGGAGATAAGAGACGGTAAATAGAGATTCAAAGAAAATGAGACTACAGCAGCGAGCTCCTCCGGAGGACTTTGCGCCGTGCGTGCAGGGACAGAGCAAGGAGAGGGAATGCCGCTACCCTTCCCGGGAGCGGAAAGCACCATGCGAACATGCTGAGCTGCACGGCGCTGCGTCTGCAGGTAGTGGGAAAAAACCTCCGATGCCAGCCTAATATTGCAATGATATTCTTGGGATGGCTGCAAATTTGGGGGTGGGGTGGGGGGGTGATAAAAGCGGGCTGCACACCCACAGAGGCACCCAGAGAAGCAGCAGGGTGGGGGTAGCCCCTGCCTGGATGGTCCCAGAGCCCCCCAGGAGCATCAGCTCCTCACAGCCCGTCTCCACAGGCTCCATATAAATAAGTAAATATATACACATATAAAAATATATATATATATGTGTGTGTGTGTGTATATATATATATATATATATTCTTCATAGGTGTGTTTGTGCATGTGCCCGCTGGGAATCCCCGCTCACCCTCAGTGCTGGGCATGGAGCAGCAGCAGCCTCCCCCAGCTCTGCCAGGCTTCTGGATCCAGCTCTAACACACGGAAAGCTGGAAAAGTGGGGAAAAAAGTACTTTGGATCAGAGCAAAAACCCCTGAGTTTTTCAGTATAAAGGCACCAAACTAGAAAAGACCAAACCAAACAGCGACAAAGGATGTTTTCATGACTACAACACAATAGTGAAGGATTTATATATCCATACATTAAAATTGAAATATCGAGGATTGATTAAAACAAGCTGATTATATAGAATAGTTTACATTTGTACTTACAAAATACAAAGTTTGCATGTGTGTTTTATATATGAAATGTGAACCACATGTCAATGTTTTATATTAGTTTAATAGTTACAAATTACATTAGGGGATATATATATATATATGAATGGCATATATGGGCTCTATAGCTACATTTAGTTGGGTTTTTTTTTTAATTTATACATATATACACAGAGATGTGCATGCGTGCAGCATGTACACGCTGCCGCGGGGCGAGGCTGACCGCCTTACTGGGCGTCCGGAGGCCGCGGGCGCATGCTGTGCCCAGCCGCTCCTCTCCCCGCGGGCTCTGGGCTGGGCTTGTTTTCTTTCATTGTCTCCTTCTCCATCTGTTTTCTTTTTGCAGGACCTAAATATTATAATCCTAAAAAAAAAAACAACCCACATCCACCCAACCGAACAAAAAGTCCAAAAACCCAACCAAAAATCCTGCCTGCAAGTGCCTTTGGAAGACTTGAAGGATGAGTGGCAGAAGGGTTTTGGGTTTGTTTTAATCATCTCTGCCTCTGAAGGCAGAGCTTTCCCAGAGCTGTAGCTTTGCTGTCATTATTTAAAGCAATAATTTGAAGATCCCTTCCAGGATCCAGCAGGGCTGCAGGACGGCATCGAGCCGGGGCGGCGTGGCACCCCCAGCCCCAAAGGCGGGGTGCCCAGCGCCCGTGCCCGGGTACCGGGATGCATCATGGAAGGGGAAAGGAAAACACGCAGGGTGGGGCTGGGGGGTGAGCGCTGGGGTGAGCTCGGGGTGCGCCCGCTTTCCTTCGCGCTGGGGTTTAGGGGCTTTTTTAAACGCAGTGCGGGAAACTGCTGAATACGGGCAGCAGGGCAACGCAAGGGATGAAATATAGATCCGTGCTTAGATCTAAAAGGCAAACACAGCGCAGGGGAGGGGGAAAAAGAAGGAGAAGAGGAGAAAAAGAGAGCAAGAAGGTGTGTGTGGCTGGGAGGGAGGGGGGACAATGGGGTCCTCATGGTCCCGGTGCGGGGGACCCACTGCCACCAAAGGTGACGCTGAGCACGCAGCACCCCTGCGGCAGGAGGCAGCCCGAGCCCACCCCGCCGGTGTGGGAGCAGAGGAGCTCCTTGGGCTGCGAGAAGCACTGAGGCCTTCTGGGCCCGTGCGTGTGCGTGCCTTAGCCCGGCCGAGGCTCCGGGGTATGCTTTCTTATCCCTTTTTTTTAATTTATTTAATTTTTGGCACAAGAGCTGCACTGAACACATTTCTCCCAGTCACCCGCAGCCCCGCTCGGTCCCGCGTTGGACACACAGGCAGCGACTGGGGGCTTGCTCGGGGGGGGTTGTGTCAACAGCCCCTCCTGCGGCTGCGGGGTGGCGTGTGAGCGGGGCCCCACGTGTGTCCCCCCGCCGCCCTCACACACTCCAGCTATTGCTCTGGCACACCCCTCTTCTGCCCAGGATGGGGATTTTATGGTTATAAATCTGTTGTCGTCTCATCTGGAGGATCGTTCAGTGCGGGCCAGTCCCGGTGTATGTGGGCAGCACGGCGTCACCCCCAGCAGCGCCTGCCGCCCTCCCGCTCAGCCCCCGGGGGCCGTGGTCCCCAGGTCTCCTTCCGGACCTGCTCTGCGTCCTCGCAGCCAGACTCTGAGGATCCCCGTGGTTTTGATACTTCATCCACCTGTGTTGATGTTTTTACCAGTCCCACTCAGCCCAGCATCAAAAGCCTTTTTTTTTTTTTTTTTCCCTCCACT
>VWZZ01008136.1:247023-270378 GCA_013399095.1 Psophia crepitans | reverse complement strand
TCCTTAAGTTTTCCTTCAGTTTAATTCACCTGCTGTTTCCCTTCCCCTCCTCTGTCCTTCATCCCTCCATCCCTTCCCCTCCTTGCCCTCCTGGCCACACGTGCAGGGAAGATGGACGAGCAGCGCTGAGTCATTTCCAAGTTTATTTAGGATTTAGTTAGTTTATTTAGAAGTCAGCAGTACCTACAGAGATTAAACTATTTGTTCCACTGCGTATTTTCCTGCCTCTCACCTGCCTGGCGCTGCCTTCCCCTCCTCCGGCAGCGAGCGATGCTCCCGGCAGGCACGCAGCAGTCCCACCTCTGTTCCTATCTCAGTGTAGATCCCAGCTCTGGGGTCAGGAGATGAACCCTGTGGGCTCCTGAAATAGCTTCATTTCAAGAGCTTTCACGTCCAAAACACCCTCCAGCATCAGCAAAACCGCCAGCCAGCCTGCGGGCAAGGTCTGGCTTTGCAGATGTGGGGCAAAACGTGGGGTTTCGGTCTGGGGTGGTATTGTTGGGGGTGTTTCACTGCCGTGAAAGGAAAGACTAGAGTGGGTATTAAAGGCAAGAAACTGAGCCAGGCACTTTTCGCTTCATAATATTTTGTACAGGACTCATCGCACTGGGCGAAGCCTCTGGTCCAGAGTAAGAAACCCACCGGCCTCAAACTTTCAGCCTGGAAAAAAAAAAATAAAAAATCTGCAAATCTATCCCAAGAAATCAAACCAGTGGGGAAAAAAAAAATAATTAAAAATATGGTCTCTGCTGGCAGCCAGGAGCCCGGACGGCTCTGCACTGCAGACTCCCGTCCTGGCGCTGCACAAGGCATCCCTCTGCCGGCTGCCGGAGCTGTGGGGAACCCGCCACAGCCCGCGGGACCGAATCCCACGATGCTATCACAAGGATGGCACCTCGTAAGCTTTTTCCTTGAAAACCCAGGACCCCGATGGCGTAGGGTGGCAAAACTCAAGCAAATACGGGATGACTCCCATTTTATGAAGTAATCATTGTTGAGGGGACTTGACGCCTGGATTTTCGCATGCTCGGCTTGGCAGGGGATTTATTCAGGGGAACAGTTGGAGCATGCAGCATCAGCATCTCATTAGCGTCACAGACAATGCCCCTCCAGTTTAAAACTAAAAAGTGGGTTTAGTTTTCCCTATATAACATTACTGTCAAGTTTAGGGAGCCACAGCAGAGCTGAGCTTAGATTCATTATATTAAAAGCCCCGAAACAGGCTCAATCGCACTTGAAAACAGCTGGGGCAGGGCAAGCGAACAGCGGCCAGCCTCCGCTTCTCGCCCCGCTTACTCCCAAACACTCGATCCCACCGAGGCGCAATCGGACGAGCCCTTTGGAGGCGAGAACCCCCTCCCCGACCACACGGTTATTCCTGCGGCCCCATCGCTCTGGGATGGCCAGGTTCAGCAAACACAACCCTCCTCCTCCCGCCCGGCAGCAGAACCAGCCCCGTTCCCCCCCGAGGGCTGGATCTGCCACGGACACATGCCCCGAAGGGAAGAGCAGGACAGTGTAAAAGGTTACGGGGTTTAAGCACCGGGAGGGAGGAACAAGGTTGTATAATGTTTTACAGGCCAGAACAAAGACCTCGAATATATTAAAGAAAACAAACACAGGGATGAAGTCAGCCACGCGCGTGCTCTGGGGTTGGTTTGGACTTTTCAAGCAATTTCAGGGTCGATGAACAGTTTTTAAGAAACAAATACAGGGCTACCTGAAGTGAAGGACTTCCTCCAGGGAGATGTGAGGCTGGAGCTGCCGACCCGGCAAAGAGCTCCTGGCACAGCAAGTGCGGGATCTGCTTCGTGGATTAAGTCACCGAAATGAAAGTTAACACCTAGGTTAAAGTCTCAGGTTCAGACTGAACTGTACACGTGCACAGCAAGACAGACCACGGAGCTGAAGACGAAGGGTGTGGGAATGGGGGCAAAACCTGCCCCTATCCAAGAGTTCTCCCCACGGAGTGAAGCTGGAGCAGAATCCCGACTCAGCATGTCCCTGGAGAAGCCCATGACTTTCCTCCTGACCGAACGAGCATCCATCACAGAGCCGTCGAGCGTCAGCCCAGCTGTGACACTGCCGTGGCACCCAAAACACCGGGCACCGTGTGCTGCCAAGCTGCACATCACCTTCCTACCCCTTCTTTTGCTCCGCTGTCATCACGGCCCTCTCCAGGAGCGGCTCCCACTTCCTACTCGAGGAGCGGAGCTGAGGTGAGGGAAGCGCTGATATGAAGATAGCTTCCCATGCCCTAAAAAATTTCCTTCCCACTCAAGTAAGCATTTGCACGTACATCAGCTGCTAATTTTAGGACGGAGCTTTTAGCCAGACGTGAGAGCTTCTCATGGAAGCCGCTGAGCACTGCAAAGCGCGTTTCTAGGGACACTCAGCCCTGGCAGCCCCGGCCACGGGGCCCTGGTACTGATGGGTGCCTGTAAAAGCCACAGCTACCCCTGGAAGGACACCGTGCAGACACTGCTTTGGTATCCCACGTCATGCACGGACAGATTTTCAGAAGTCCGGGACGTTGTGAGATTCATTGCTTCAGTTTTATCTACTAAGGAGCAATAAATTCTTCTCAGAAGTTAATTCCGCTTCTTTCCTTTCCACCCAGCCTCAAGGGAAAACGTGTACTCGGGAAATAAATTCCTACCACATCCACCACCATTTACTCCAGCGCATTCCCATCGTAAGAAGAATAAACCCAAGGAGTGATGATCAAGCACAAACCAAACACTTCATGCATTTTATTGAGTCTATTTAAATTCGCATTATGACATCTTACATAGGGAACAAACTCCTCCTAAATGTTAGCTATCAAATCGGGTCAAATGCTGTCCAGTGACCTCAGAGTACCATTTCTGTATTAAACAACTCCAGTATGAACAGATGCAAAGCGCTGTACAAAAAAAAGGGGGGGGGGAATAAAAGAAAAAAAAAAGAAACCTGTTACAGTCTGAGCTGGATTCAGGGCTTCCCAACCAACAGCCTCACTAGCAGCCAGTGAAATTCAGGAAGGGGTCTTGGGTATTTGAGCTTAAGGAAAGAAAACCAGATAAAACAATCAAAACAAATTCAGTGGTACCTTCCCCCGTAAGAAAGAGAGGGTTAAAAGAGACAGCTCCTACCAGAAAGAGGTTGGGAAGCCCTGGTTTAACAGATGCAAACTTTTCTTGTTCAACACAACACAACTTGTATGTGCTTTGGGTAAGTTACCATCGATCCTGTCTCTCTGCCCTTCTCCTTCCCTCCGTAGCCGAGGATAAACAAACAAAAGCCTAGTGTACTCGAGGGCTGGGAATATTTCTGGGTTTGTCACAAATTCCCTTAAGGTGGCTCCAAGCCAACCCCCCCCTCCAGAGCACCTCCTCCTGGGAGAGGGCCGGAGGGCTTGGGCTGACAGGGCAAGGGGGGATGGCCTGAACCTGGAGGGGGATTTAGAAGGAAAAAGACTTCTCTACGAGGGCAGTGAGGCACGGGAACAGGCTGCCCAATAAATTTATGGATGCTCCATCCCTGGTAGTGTCCAAAGCCAGATTGGATGAGGCTTTGGGCAACCTGGGCTAGTGGAAGGTGTCCCTGCCCACGACAGGAGGTGGCACTGGGAGGACTTTGAGGTCCCTTCCCACCCAAGGAATAATTCCATGCTTTTAAGGCAGAGGAGCAGGCAGACATTTCCGTAACGGCTGTGCACCTCATGAGCTCCACACCGCTTACAAACCCTTCATCAAGCAACGCAAGCCCCTGCGGCAGGAGCAAGGATGACCGGTGAGAAAACCGAGACACCAGTTACACCAACGTACTCGTTAATGGAAGGGATCCCAGACCAGCGACAAGGCTGCAGCTTCAGGGGGATGAAGCTGTGTATTTGCAGTGTGAGGGTGAAGAAAACCCCTCGTCACGCTGCTAAGTCAGAGACCGATGGTCAGCCCTAACGCATTGCTGCGCTCATCTTCACATGGGACCCTCGGTACTGAGACCACTGGGAACCGCCTCTCCATGCGGGCGTTTCAAGAGAAGCACGGACTGCGGGCAGACCAGGGAAGCAGTCCGCCAGAGCACCCGCGTTTGCGTAACCCAGACAGGCGACAGGAAGCTGGAGTGACAGTCACTGCGGTCCTTTGTGCCAGCTCGGGTGGGAAATCCATTCGCTTGCAAGTTGACACAATGGACAATTACGGCTCCTTCGGAAGCGGTACGGATCGTGTCAGTCCAGCTGCTGTGCCTGCGCGTCAACGCTTCCCACAAAACGTCGTTAAACTTTTAAGGAGTAATTGCTATGCATGCAGCACCTACACTAATCAAACCGTTTTTTAAAACAAGTCAGTTAACTGCCTACAAGTTCTTTGCAACAAAATCCAACCTGTGGCAAAGAAATAAAAAAGTGCATGTGAAAGGGAGACCTAACCAACGCCGGGCATCGCCCTGCAGTCTTGTAATGGATAAAGCCCCATTAAAACAAAAAAAAAGCAAGCACCCATAACTCTGTACCGGCTCACAAGCTGAGTTAAACCAGCAAACGCATTCTTAAATAAAAAAACATCGTGTGTTTTGCCTTGTGACTGCTTTAATCACTGTCTGTGGAGGTCCAGGTCTGGAAATTAAGGAATTAAGCTCACCGACCAGACAGATATGCACAGCAGGAGCTTGGTGGTTTGCAGTTCAAAAAACCCACCAAGACAAGCACCGAGGCAACGCCAGGGAACCTCCCCCCAAAATAAAATAAAGGAGCAGCCTCACAAGCCTCAGGAATCTTTTGGTGCTGGGAGCCAGGGGATGGTTCCGCTGGCTTTGGGGGAAGGCCGAGAGGCTCCCACACGGTGGCACTGTGAACCAGGAGCTGCTTGCCTCCTCAGACTCCTTTCTGTACCGCCGGGCCTTGGAAAAGGACACAACTAGCCCTTCCAACCCTGCGAAGGGCTACAGGCACACCCGAGTCTTCCTCCTGTAACACCAAGCAAGCATCAACGGGGGGAAGCGAGAAGTACAAATGCTCAATGCCAGAATGATTCATAAACCGTAAATTAGACTGTGAACCTTGTCAGAGCGTCTTTCGCACTTGGTTTGCAACGCCAAGCGTTAATAGTGGCGTTTCCCAACTCCAATCTAACTTTAAAAGAATAGAAATTGAATTACCACAGAGGCTGACGGATGACTCCGCTACACAAAGAGGTCTTTGCTGTATCAGCAATTCGATTTCCGCCAACTCCTCCAGACATCAGGCAAGGCACCCCCCGCGCTGTTAGCATGCTTGGCGTTGGAAACGGCATATAAACCACCGAGAGCATCCAAGGGCTCCTGAACTGAGGTTAAATTATTTGTTCTTGGTACCATTTGGGAAACCTCCAACGTTTTATTAGTTGCTATTGTTACAGAAAGATAAAATGTTAAGGCATGCCACTATTAAGCTATAACAAAACTGTAAAATTGATTCTACCAAAGTGAACAGTTACTGGAAACTCAGAACATTAAAAAGAAAAGCCGTGTTGGATGACACGTATCACAGCCGAGCTTCACGTTAATTAGCGTTAGCGGGCTCTTCTTTCTGGTCACCAGCCTTAGTCCTCAGAGATGTACATCGGACATTCAAAACCTAACGCGGTATTCACGTAGAGAGGGTTGATGGTTTTTCTCCTTCTAATCCTACATTCTGTTAAGTCAGTAAAGCTACTGGAAACTGCAACTGACAGCAGATCTTTGCTATGTGAACGCGACCGGAAGAAATTCAGAAGTGTTATTTTGTTGAGGAAATTTTGGCATAGAGAAACCAGCACCTGAAATTAATAGCTAGCTTCCAATTTTACAGTGATGCACGTCAGAGGGAGACATTCAAAACCATGAGCTTATTTACTCTTCTGTTCTAAAAGAATCCCCTGTGCCACGACAGCGTGTCCCACCAGGAGGAAAGCGAGCTCACCAGCCAGGGCTACCCACTGAACCAAACACCACAAAACCCACAAGGAGAAAGAAAAACTTGGAGTTTTGGGACATCATGGAATCCTTAACTAGCTGATGAGATGTTAACATGGCTTAGAGCAGAGACCATAGTTTATACAACCACCACTATAAAACACCAAAAATGTGTTTTCATTAGGAAAAATAGATAGGCCAGCTTTGGTTTTGTCAGCGGAGGAACAAGCAACATTTCCCACATCGCCCGCAAGAGCAGTTCATATCCCTTCATCGCTATTGCCCTGGAGTCAAAACAAATACTGCTTTTCCCTGCTGTACACGTACGCTAAGAAAAATAAAATTAAAATCAAAATAACGAAACAAAGAACAGGGCAGTGAGGGTGAAGGATGTTTTCTCCTGACACTGATGAGAGTTGCAGTACATTCTCCATTTCTCATTTTCAATAAGCTACATACGTAATTTTAGAAGTTAATTCAACTGATTTTAACCTGTGCAATAAAAGTAGAAAGGGTTTGCTGGGGTTTTGCAACATTATTCTTAGAATCTGCTACACATTTAAGTGTACTCTCATAATCAATTATAGTTTTCACATTTAACCTAACGCTCCAAGTTAATGCTAAAGTTCTTTTTCTGTGGCACTTGAGTCACTGGCTACCAGCACTGGATCTGTCAGCAGATACACCTCAGCAGATCCAGAGGTTACTAATACAGTTGAAGCTGGTGGGGAAGAACAAAAAACCAAACCTGTTGATACTTGTCTACTGATTAGTTATACAGAGTTGCCTCAAAAACTGCAAGTAAAAGTTGACAGCAAATTTGGGCATAAGCCCCGCTGAAGGAACTGGTGCATACCGGTTTGTGTTACTCCGTATCGGTAATCCTACCAAGAAATAACCAGCCATTAAAACAGTTTCTAATCTTTATCGTCTTTTTTTTTGGTGGCATTACTGAGCCAAAACACTGCAATTATAACATTTAATTTCATTTTTTAATGCAATTAAGATGTCTAATTCAACTGTCTTTTATATTACAGTAGCTGTTCACATAAATAGTACAGATATGCACTGCTCTTGACAGGTACACAGTTACAAAAGCAGCTCTCGTATTTAAGTTTGCTCTCTGTGTGGTGGGTTTTGTATGAAAAGCATTCTTGGTTTCTAAGCATGGTACAATTTTAATTCGTAATGCGTTAGTACAACAGTGCATTGGAAAAGTACTGAGCTTCTACAAAAAAGCTTTACAATTTTAAAACAGATTTTTTTTTTTATTTAAACAAGCATAGGCAATTCTTATATTTCCACAACAAGATAAATATCCCAATTAAGCTAACAGCTCATCCTACAGCGTGCCATAGTGATGGGGAAAGGGCTAACATTAGTGTTATTTACACAGACATGTCCAATATTAACCCGGTATGAAAATTAAAAGTATGTTCAAGTGTGCAATTAAGTTTGTACTGGTTTTTTTTTTTTCAGATAGTTGGATTTCTTGCAAAAATTCCTCTACGACTCATGTACATTTAGCTGGGATGACTTCTCAAAGAACTCCTCGTAAGCACAATCTTGAGGACAAAAAGTTTATTGGACTGGGAAGGCAGGGGCTGGGTGGGGGAAGAACATAATCATCTTCACAAAGAAAAAACTATTTTTAAGCAGGTAGATGTCTTTGGACAAGTGAAATTTTAACACCCAAACTGACTAGATCTTGAAAACCCTAATTAAAGAAATTTTTTGATTTTAAAAGCTTGAATTCAGAGAAAATGCTTTCATGGGGGAAGATTCACTCCAAGTCATTACTATACATTGAGGTACCACTCAAAAAGTGGCCATAAAGGAAGTGACTTCTTTGCCCATCACTATCACACTAGCTGCTCGGCCATAAATTCAGATCTCATTTAGACAACACTCTCTCTGTTACCAGAAGCTAAGACTGCTCTGCGACAAATGGGACAAGTGGAATTTTCTGATAACCAGCGATCAATGCAGTGGACGTGATACTCGTGCGAACAAGGCAATTTACGGAGCTTGTTGCCTTCCGTGTACTCTGTGATACACACGCTACAGGTTTTCAGAGCGTCGCTCTCACCAAAATTCCTCATTGCTAGGTTGTCAATTTGTTCTTTGGTGAGTCCTCTTGGTTGGTCATCATCATCTTCATTTAGCAGGAAAAATTGTGCTAGGCTAAGGAATGGTAGAGAACCGCTTTCTTCAAGTGTGACCGATCCCCTCGTATTCCGACCTTCCCGTCTGGCACCAGATGTCGAACCACCTTCGTTCCCACCTTCATATGCCTCCCCTGAGCTAACATCCGTACTGTCATTGCTTGAAGTACCACCACCTCCGTTCTGCGGCTCGGCAGCATCCACGTTCTGATTTGGAGTTGGGCCGCTAGGATCTGCATCGCTATCACTATACATGAAGTAACTCAGCTCTCCAAAGCCTGTCATTATCTGCCTTAGCATAGTCTGAATAGCAACTGATGTAGTCTCGCTCAAGCCTGTGTTTAAGATCCTACGGATAGGAATCCTAATGGTACTGACGTAAGTTCTCACTCCAGCCCGTTCTGAACGGGAAAACGTGCGCCTAAACCCTCCCCGTTCACTTTCGTAAGTGACTGTGTTGTTCGGAGTCTGGGACCTGGACCGAGTTCTGTTGGCTATGCTGTCTCTTTGCCGATATTCTCCTGGACGAACTCTTCTCACCTGAAGATCAAGTACTATGGTAGGAGGCCTCTGCCCAGGAGTTGCAGACTCACTGGTGCCGTTAGTTTCTGAAGAACCTGCTGCTTGAGGAACCGGTCTCGTCTCAGGGGCTGAAAACAGAACTGCATTTTCACTTGGCACCTCAGTCCCCACTGTGTGCTGCCTTAACGTCACATGCTGCCTAGTTCTAGAGCTTCCCTCAGCTTCATTCACCAAGGAGTGGTCAAGTGTTTGAGATGATGTATTGTGATGAGACCTGCGAGGAGTCTCATTCACTGGATTAATAGGTGACCTACTTCTATCAGTCCTAGCCCGTGTTCTCCGCTGTTCTGGACTCCTACTTCTGGCTCTCCTCTGCCCTCTAGGAGGGGAAGCTTCCTCAGTTGTTAGCTCCTCCGAAGTGCTCCTTTCTGATCCAGGCTGTCTTACAGATGGCGATTCAGACCTCGGAATTTCAGAGTCACTTTGGCTGTTTTCCAAATCCTCCCCACTGGAAGGCTCTACAGATGGCTCATTCTCAGTTTCCGGATTTGTGTTTCCATTATTACGGTTGACATTTATTTCCAAACTGAATCTGAAGTCACCGCTATTGGGGTTAGTCCGGCTCACTGCTCTCCAAGACTGGTTTCCTCGCTGCCCACTTCGTGTTGTATTTCCAGTCTGTCGGACTGAATTAAGCCAGTCTATTATAGAATCTCCATTTGAAACATCTTCTGCGGACTCTGCACCTGCGAAAAAGACAGGGAACTACCAAAATTAGAGTACTGAGCTAATTTTGGAGTGATCTTTTCCAAGAACATAATTGCTTAGTTTAACAAGTGACAATTTAGAAGCGCTTAATCCTACCAAGTGCTATTGTGGCTTCACACGTAGCATCACAGCGCTCTTATAAGGGAGCAGGAGTGGACAGTGTTCTAATAGGTACAGATAGGCCGCAGCCATCACATAGCAAATAAGCCATCAAAATAACACATATCGTTCATCATAAATAAATGGAAAGTCACATTTCAGGTGTCATAACACATCAACGTTCTGAGTTTTCCCTTCCAAACAATTAAGTGATCTATCAACCGCTAAATCGAGAACTAAGTTTGTCCTGGCCCTTCACTTGAAGAATGGCTTTATAGCAAATCTATCTCACTAAAGAATGAACCCCACTGGTAAGCTCCAGGCGCCCTCCACCAATCTCTATAGAAGGGTGACAACAATAGAAATACAGCGTCTTTGGGAGGGCAGAATGGTGAACAAAACGAGAGGGATTGCCAAAAAGCATCCCAGAAGGGAGCAGACACTAAGGCAATCAAATTAAAAAACAAACCAAACTTAAATCAAACTTTATCTTGATGCCAGTAACAGATGCGTTGTGAGTGAAATCTGTCCCAAACTGACCTCTGCAGCAGATATCAGACATAACGTTCACTTAGTTTTGAAACAAAGCTCACCTTGCACCTGCCTAGGCTTAACTTGTTCCACTCCTGCACTCAAGTTAAGGTCCGTATGGGGTGCTAAAGTTAAGAGTTTTCACAAATACTGTATATACCTCTATTCTCATCACTGTTTTGCTGTGGCGGACCTTCTTTAACTTGGTGTAGCCTTCTCAGCAACTCTTCTTCAGTAATTTCACCTTAGAAAATAAGCAAAATTTTCCAAAAATATTTCCAAATCATATGTATGGCAAGCATTATCAAAAACTTCTAAAGAAGGTACAAGCCACTGCTTGTCTTTTTTTCCTAATTAAATCCTGCCACAACGAGACTGCCAAACAGGTTGCTAAGGGGAATTTCAGACACTTCAGCACCGTTATCTCAAGTGAGTCTTGCTGAAGCTGAAATATCCAACATTTTCAGCCTATTAGAGAGATGTGCTTTCTGGTTCTGCAACCTCTACAACTTAGCAGCAATTTTCATCACACTATACACCAATTAAATGGCTGTCCAGAATAAAATATTTAAGACAACACCTTCACAAGCATGAAAAAAGGTTTAAATTAGTTGAAGTCATGTTTTAAATTAGAATTGGTTTGAATTAGGTTATCATCTTACAGAAAGTCAATTTGAAGTAATAAATCAACTGAAAACTGACAGAAAAAGGCCCATGCAGAATCTCACACCACACTGCTTTTCCTAGTTACAAACTCTTAACCTCACCAGCACAAAATTTTCACACTGTTGCTTAACGGAGATTATTTTTCAATCAGAAACGTCTAAGGGTCCATAACTGGAACCGGGTCACCTCTGGGTGTGCCCAACAAGTTGTGTAAACACTAGACTTTTGAATCTGATGAATCCACGTCATCCTAACTACCTCTCCACTCATCAGGGGACCACTCAAATTTGAGTATGCACCAATTACTAAGAAGCTACTTCCTACCATGGAACACAACTGCAGCACGCAAACTAAATGGGTGAAACAGTTTCAGAAGAACAGAAAATGACACAAATTGCCTACAAGCAATTCTAGTAAGATGTACATACACAGGCATGACCTACCTGGTGTGCCTAGCAAATTGTTGTCTCTCATAAGCCTGTAGTCCTCTTCACTCAGGTTGTTTACAAACTGATAGAAAGCTTCTTCTCGATCTAACCGATCTAGCTGACTCTGACGTTGTGCTTCTGATTGATCAACATTTCCTTTATCACTAGAATCTGAGCTTTCCATCTTGATGAGTGGAAGAGTACCTAAAAAGGAGAAAATAAATTCTTCATCCAATGTAGTGAAATATAGCATGAAATTTAGGTGTGTTTAACCTGTACTGCAGCCTTTATTGTTATCCTTAAATATGGCGATAGGGGAAACAGTTTGCTAATGAAGTTTCAGTAAAGATAAGCTGCATAACCACAGGGATCACAAGTGAAATAATTCTCAAAGCATGAACCACTTCCAGAAGCAGAAACACAATCTATGCCTGTTGTGATGGGTTGGCCCCGGCTGGAGTCCAGGTGCCCACCAAAGCTCCTCTATCACTCCCCTCCTCAAATGGACAGGGCAGAGAAAAATACAATGAAAGGCTCATGGGTCGAGATACGGACAGGGAGAGACTGTTCACTAATCACTGTCACGGGCAAAAGAGTCAACTTAGAAAAAGTTAATCCAATTTATTACCAAGAAAAGAATAGAGCACTAAGAAATAAAACCAAATTTTAAAACACTTTCCCCCCTACTCCTCCCTTCTTCCAGGGCTCAACTCCATTCCCGAATTCTCTCCTTCCTCCTCCCAGCAGCGCAGGGGGACAGGGAATCAGGGTTGTGGTCAGTTCATCACACGTTTGCCGCTCCATCTTCCTCAGGGGAAGACTCCTCACACTCTTCCCCTGCTCCAGCATGGGGTCCCTTTCCCATGGCAGACAGTCCTCCACAAATTTCTCCAGCGTGGGCCCTTCCCACGGGCTGCAGTTCTCCGCAAACTGCTCCAGCGTGGGTCCCTTCCATGGGGTGCAGCCCTTCAGGAGCAGCCTGCTCCAGGGTGGGTCCCCCACGGGGTCACAAGTTCTGCCAGCAAACCTGCTCCAGTGTGGGCTCCTCTCTTCACAGGTCCTGCCCAGAAGCCTGCTCCAGCATGGACTTCCCATGGGGTCACAGACTCCTTCAGGTGTTCCCACCTGCTCCAGTGTGGGGTCCTCCATGGGCTGCAGGGGGACAGCCTGCCTCACCATGGTCCTCTCCACGGGCTGCAGGGGAATCTCTGCTCTGGCGTCTTGCAGCACCTCTTCCCCCTCCTTCTGCACTGGCCTTGGTGCCTGCAAAATTTCTCACATCTTCTCACTCTCTCTCTGGCTGCAAAAGCTGCTGTTCTTTCCACCCCTGCCTCACCCCCCCTTCTCAACTCTTATCACAGAGGCGCTACCACTGTCCCTGATGGGCTCCGCCTTGGCTGGTGGCGGGTCCCTCTTGGAGCCGGCTGGCCTCAGCTCCATCAGACAAATGGGAAGCTTCTAGCAGCTTCTCACAGAAGCCACCTGCCCCTACACTCCCTCCCCCCAAACCTTGGCATGCAAACCCAAAACACCCATTATTATCACATAAGTAAAGCAGCAAGTACGAACACATGGAATAATATCAGCCACAACTCTTAGTTGATCTTTACACAGTTGACTACGTGTTCATGACTATCCATTTTTAATATAAAAATATTCCTAACACTGCAACTGCCTCACGAATCACAAAGCATGCCTTACAGTGCCATACAGCAGCGCAGTCCAAGGCATAAGCAAACCACCCTCGATCATGGTTTCTAAGCGAGCATGGGATTAAGTGTCCATCACTTCTCCCTGCCCTGCATCATGGTGAGGAAAGTAGGACTCAATCTAACTTACTGCCTGCTACAAGGAACACCCTCTTCACCATCCATGTGAATTTTAAAAGAATGAAGGAGTTATGAAGAATTCAAATACAGAAGATGGAAGATACTATGGAACACTGGGGGGAGGGGGGGTGAGAGGAAAAGGGTTTTAAAATCAACTTCACAGTTTTATGTCAAGAGAAGAATTTGCTGGCAAGTTTCAGCATTTACTGAATTACTGATGTTGGTGACTAGAATTTCCAGGACAAAAATCCACAGTGTATACCAGGTATAACCTCTGCTATAACGAGCTGTCTTCTATATTGTGTATTTTTTAATACAAACTTCTGCTCATACTGGTTTTCATTTGGATGAGCCCCTTGACAATGACTCTCTCTCAAAAAAAATATTACCAAAGAATGCCATGTCTATATTTGATAAATATTATAACAAAATACATGCAAATGCAGGAGACATTCTGGCACTACTTGTGCCATGCAAATGTATCAAATGAAGTTAAAGTAATAACTAGTTTCCTTAATCACTACGCCTCACTATTCACAACATCAAGAATTTTCCTGTACAACTGGTAGAATCTAGTTACTCAGAGAGGTGATTAGCAAGCTAATCCTCTGCATGCTAAAAAGCTCTGCAATAACATTCCCCATCAGAAAACATTCCTTTCATTTAAACCATACTTCATGTGACATGAAAATACTGGAAGAATAAAGCTTTTCTGCTACTCACTGGAAAATTTCCAACAGTTAGACATCTGTCTAGTGCAAAAAGCATCTTTTTTTTTCTCCTTGGTTTGTCAGCACAGCTGTCAAGTCAAGACTGCCCACAGTTTACATTAGTGCTTCTCCACCGAAAAGCAGCACCGCATGATCTCCAGGGGTAGCTTATTCCAGCTGCTGTTGTGAAAACTAAAGTGCACTGCAACCTCAGTGTGTAACAGTAGAAAGTTCCACAGGACAGGACATCCCATTATTACAGACTTGCGGATTATAAAACAGCTGCTCCAACACTCTTTGTCTTGAATCCTGATGCAGTGGAACTTGTTTTTAAGTTAGTCATATTAGGGCACAAATGACGTGTTGCCGCTCAGTAATACAGTATGTAAGGCTACTGGTATTATTTGGTTCTGTGAATTTCTGCCATTTTACCGAAGAAATTAGGCTTAATTTTCACATTTTTCTTAGTAAGCAGCAATCATGAGGGTTACTAGCTTTTCAAATGTAAGCCTAACAACTTTCTCTGTATTGCTAGATCTCTGGTGCAATCTAAAGACTGCACGGCCTGTCTGAAGACATGCATGTGACGTGCTGTCAAACACACTGATAAATGAACGCATTCACAGTCAGGGTTGTGCAATGGTTTCAGCAGGTATGTTCAAATTGGACTGGGCTCACTTATGGAATCTGTATGCCCTTCAAATCCCAGGCACATCTTTCTAATGAGAACATAGATTGCTTGAAACTCAAACAGCTTTTTACAAGCTTTCCGTAGCAGAATTACAACCCCACATAACTTCACTTAAAGACGTATTTGTTCTAGAAGATACCAGAAATACAAAGACAGCTGCTTTTAAAAGAAACATCTGAATAAAGCCTCAAGTACATTCAACATAAAACCTTGAAAGATGCATTAGTTCTCTGGGGATACCCATGAAAACTCTAACCGGCATTCCCCTTTATTAGGACAAGAATGAAACACAGTTGACGACAGGATTAAGAAGATAAGGAAACGTAATAAGATGCTAAGGGACAGTAGCAGCATAAAGTTTTGTAAATATTTTCCCAAAAATGACTGCCACCTTTATTGACAGACTTTAAAACACATCAATATCTTCATAAAGATGGCAATATTAACATATTTGTAAGCATTAGACTAATTCTACAACAGCTTTTCCTTTTAACTGCAAATTCCAGTGCCTGCAGGCACCTTCCCTATAGAATGTCTATTTGAGTCAAAGACACTTGCCCATTCCATTTCAGAAAACGGAGGGGCACCATTCTTGGTCAGGGAAAACAGAAGAGTCAAAACAAGTGACATGGGGGAAAAAAAAAATCTCTCTACCAACAGACTGATGTATACTTTGATAAGATGATCCTTTACAAAATGCCCAGAGTAAGTCAGCCTTTCTTACTTCCAGGTTTGTTGCTCTCTTCTCCTCCATCACCTCATATCCTCCCTCCTAAACCATAAAATCAGCTATTAGTCAAGACTGAAGAGATGCTATTGCTAAGAAAAAAGCCTCAGAGGTGGGATCTTGAATTAAGAACTTATTTTACATTAGAACTATTTCTAGTAGGGACAAACTCACTGTAGTTTCCTACTGCAAGCTACTGTAACAGATCACACTAGCCTGCTGTACCCCAACGCTTCCATGTCCTAGAAATACTACGGATCTATATGGCATGGTTACAGTGACGGAAATACAGAAGGCACAGAAACATATAAATGCACATCAACACTTTCTCCCTACCTTACTTTTGGCAGCAAGTGGGAAAATACTCCTCAATCTAAAGCTTATAACCAGTAAATAGAAAATAGAGTTCTGCCCCAAGGCTTCTGCTAATTTCTCTTCACTGTCCACTCTGCTCATTGTCCACATTTTCCATTTTAAGCTTCAGCTCCCACACTGCTGGAGCACCATGCTACCAGATTGAACTTACTAGAATATTTAGACTACTACTGCCTCAGCATGACTCCATAGGTCCCATCTGGCTGGCTGCACAACAGGATTTCCACGGTGGCAGTTACATCACCACCTCACTCCTATTTCACCATGGTAGAGCGCTGCAGAAAAAACTTGAAAAATCTGTCCCTCATTCAGAGTTCTGCTCTCAGCTCATACACTGTGGAAAATTAAGACTGGCTTAAGGAAACTGACTAACAGTAACACAGGGCAATCTGATAAGGGAAAACCAGCAGGTATACTATTAACTCACAACAAAATAACCAACATCTGATTATCTAATAAGCAGGTATGCTTCAACTGTTTCTCTTTCTTCCAGTAGTTTAGCTCAACTCAAAGTAAGACTTTGTTCTTATCCAAGTTAAAAGATTCAGAATTTCCTTCTTCAGTGTCAGCTGTGAGTTGACAAAGGGTGGGGAAGGTTACATCTATGAGCAGGAAGTTCAGGTCTGTTGATTATTGCCGACTTCAGCCAAGACACCCAGCAACAAACATCTCTATGGGAAAAGTGGGGAGAAATCACCTACGGGTTGCACAAAACCTGAGAATCGTAGCTACAATAAACTATTTTCTCCTTAAAAAAAAAGAAATGAAGGGAAATATTCTTCTGCAGCTGAATATCCAGACACATTAAGTACAGTGAATTCTTAATTGGCGTTCCCATCCTTGCACAAGTCAGCAAAGCATCTTCCCTGCAGCTATGCTTCAACAGTCTCAGAGCACAAATGACTAGCTGTCTCTCCACTGCTGCCAGAGACTGCAGGAGCAAAAACAGTTAAGCCCACAAAAGGTATTGTTTGTTACATTCTTTTATTCAAGAGGACGGAATATTATGCTCCTTCGGATAGGAACAATTTAAGAATACTAGATATTCCTTCAATGATGCAAAGTTATCATTCTTAAAGCACAATAAGTTTTTTTACATTTTCCTTTATGTCAAGTCATGTGTAAACTACATCCAATCAGTCGGGAATTTACCACTGCTTAAAAACAATCTAGTGGGACAGTAAGCACTGATAAATTACTTGTGTTGCCCATTTACCTTCAACAATAACACTATGGATCTCCATACCGCTTCGCACTTATGGACTACAGAATTCTTCCCAGAAAAAGTACGACTGGACCATAAGGCACAGTGATAAATTATTAGCTTTCCCTCCTTCAAAAATGGGTAATGTCTCCTGACATTAGTTATTTCTGTTGAATACCAAGACCCTAGCTTAGCTTGCACTCCTGATTTTTTGTATTTAAAAAAAATTACATAAAGCATGAGAACTCTCCTTAAACTAACTAGGTAAAACTTAGAAGATCTGACAAATTTAGAAATCACTCATTTGTAGGGTGTGGTGGGCTGACCCCAGCTGGCGTTCAGGTGCCCACCAAAGCTGCTCTATCTCCCTCCTCCTCAAATGGACAGGGCACAGAAAGTATAATGAAAGGCTCGAGCATTGAGATAAGGACAAGGAGACATCGTTCACCAACTACCATCACAGGCAAAACAGGCTCAACAGCAAAAAAAATTCATCTAAGTTATTACCAAGAAAAACAGAGCAGGGTGCATATCTGCTCCACCATCACCCTCCACAGGCTGCAGGGGAATCTCTGCCCCAGCACCTGCAGCACCTCCTCCTCCCCTCCTTCTGCACTGACCTTGCTGTCTGCAAAGTTTCTCACATCTTCTCACCCTGGCTGCAAAAACTGCCACTAGTTTGGGGTTTTTTTTTTCCCCTTCTTAACTCTGTTATCACAGAGGCGCTACCACTGTCCCTGACGGGCTCGGCCTTGGCCGGCAGCGGGTCCCTCTTGGAGTCGGCTGGCCTTGGCTCTGTCGGACAAAGGGGAAGCTTCCAGTAGCTTCTCGCAGAAGTCACCCCTGTAGCCCCCCCCGCTACCAAAACCTTGCTACACAAACCCAATACACAGGGTTAAATGAAAAACCAATACTTTAAGGTTATAATTTTCATTAGATCTATGGGGCAACTCTCAAATTTTAACAGGAGAAAGGCACTTGATTTGTTAAACTGCAGAAACAACTCAGATGCTCATGAGCTAGCTGTGTAACAAAAATTTCCTCTAAAATTCCCCCCATTTAGATGTTACAAGTATTTCAATGTTACATGAGAATCTGTAGTGCCCTGTATGTTAGGAACGTTTCCTGAATTGCCTCATGTCCCAGCAACATAATTAATACCTCAGTATAAACAAAAAAAGATGATGGCAATATGAGTGTGTCATAGATGTACTCAGCAGAAGGCTAATTCTCATTTATGATTCATAACCTCATCTTAATTAGGTACTTCAACCGGTAGAGCACCTTGCTTACTTCCAGTCTGCAGAAATTATCAAACTCTCTGAGTAAGAAGAGTGACTCCATAGAGGAAGCCAGAAATACTTATTTTCTGGTTCAGGTTGTTACAAATTAACTATTTTTTCCTCCACTTCTTTCATTTAAGTGCCTCATAGACCTTTTAGCTCTACAGCAGAAGTACAACACAGCTGTTTGTTGAAAGCTCCTTCCACGAACTCTGACTTCAGCAGCTCTAACATACCGTCCTGTTTGGCAGGACCAGCCCCAGCCAGCAGTCTCTCCAATTCCATTTCTCAAATGACACAGGAACAGCAGCTAGAACAGGCAGTTCTGTTACGCCAGGTTATTCAGGCACAGACAGACCCAACTTCACCTGCAGTATTTGTCTGACCCACCCACCTCCCAACTACTAGATTTTCTAGAACTAAAAGTTGAAAAACAGTTTTCATGTCAGGGAGTATCCAATTTCTGCATACTCAAAACTAGCAGAAATAAGACATAACAAACTACATTTTCATCTTAAATACTTCATCATTCAAGTCTGCAAGCTCAAAAGCAGAAGCAAAAACTGTCAGTGAATCCTATCATTAAAGGAAAGATACCATAAAACAGTAAAATGAAACAGCTCTCTATCTGCATTATACATGGAGCTTCATTATGTCAGGTTTGGTTTCTTTTTCCTTTTTTGTGCAGGTGCACAGGTTTCCTCTTGTGATCACACCAAAGGCTTTGATAGCATAGGTACAATTCTCTCATCTACATCTTCAAAGTGGTAACAAGTAACAAACTTCTGGTTTTCAAAGTTGCATCGTGAATTTTGGATATACTCTTCCCCCCCCCCGCTATTCTTGCTTGCTATTGACTCTCCAATGACACACAGATCTACACTCTTATTAGATTTCTACTAAACCTACCAGAAATTTAAAACACCTGAGAACTCCCTATGTCCTCTTTGCCTCAGAAATATCATGGAGCAGGTACTACTTTTGGAAGGCTGGAAGAAAATTTTGTCATCTATGAAATGTTCCGTGTAACTGCTATAAAATTTAAATGCTAGCTTAACAAGAAATGTTAAACATCGATTCAGCTATTTCACTACCCCAGCATGATTCAAAGCAAAGGCTGTAAAACAAGATGTCATTCTGAACATACATTTTAAACAATAGAAAGCAGATGAATACTTTTGCAGAACAGTTGCAGAAAATTCCACAGGGAAAAAGAAGAGGGCAAAAAAAAAAAAAAAAGGAAAACATTTCAACAGAACCAACTGTTGGGATGAAGAGAAACTCTCTCAGATGTGCTATCAACTCCTGAGAAGCCAGAAGGAAGTGAAGAAATCAGGGTACAGAATGCCCTACAGTATTTAAGGCAGAGTAGCCACCTTAATGTGTAAGTTCCCAGCTAAAAGAGCTCTAGTTAAAAACAAAACAAAAAACTCGTGACATTTTCCAATGTTATCTTCCGTACAGAAGAGCAGAGCTTAGCAATCCCAGAACACCGAGAGCATGCGAAACGAAGACGGAGCTCTGAAAATATGAAGCAGTTAAGAGCTGCCAAAATCCAGGGCTTCACATTCTATCATCTGCTCTTACTAAAACAAGACTTTTCACAGACAAGTTGACAACAAAATTAAGACAGTACTGCCTTTTGCCCTCAAACTCAGATGGTATCACAGAAGAGAAAGCTTCATGTATACAAGGTGTAACAAGTTTCCAGCACTGCAGTCTCACGAAATGATGCTCTTTTCCCCCAGAAGTGAACTTCCCGCTAGGTCAGCCAGCGGAAGGCCCACTCCGAAGCTCAAAAGACGAAAGAATACTGCACACAAGTAACCAGTGTTGACAATGAAAGACAGCAGTATAAACACATCGTTTGCATCCAAGGAAGTCTTACCCACAAAACTACATGATGACCACCATGGAGTGTTTTGATTTCTGAAAAAACAGAACTTCTGGTTAGTGAAAGCACTGAGGCAATCACAGCTCACTGAATTTCAATTAGAAAAATAAAAAAAATCTTTAAATTTACTACCAAATCTCACTGTCTCCACAAAACTGCTGCTAATACAGCTACTATTGAAAGCGAAAGGCCAATAAAACAATGACAATCGCTACAACCACAACCCACACAGGAATTCTGATACATGGATTTTTGTTGTTGAGTGCCTAACAACTATAGAAGTGGAAAATAAAATTAAATTTGACTTCAAATAAGTATCTGTAAGACGAGAATTCCATTTCTGATGATACACCTAGGCAGGCAAGCTCAAGCATTTTAACAAGATTATGTGCACATACATCTTGCATATTGAAAGAGTGCTCTAAGCAAAATGTTTTTAAGTTACTAAATTAAGAGAAAATATGCACCGACTTCTCCTACATATTCAATTATCGTTAGATGGGTTTATGAGACTGTACAACTCGGCAAACCTCCCTGAGTAAAAAGCTGAGCTTCAGCACTGCACATCAGCAACAAGTCACTAACAAGTACCTCGTTAATATAAACCTGGTGTGGTAGTTTAGCCTGGGCTGGACACCAGATGTCCACCAAGCGGCTCTATCACTCCTCTCCTCAGCGGGGCAGGGAGAGGAGAAAAATAAGATGGAAAAAACAACCCAACTCCCAGCGCAAGATCAAGGCAGTTTAATACAGCAAAAGCAAAAGGCTGCAGGCGAAAGCAAAGCAAAAGCAGAAGATTATTCTACTTCCTATCAGCAGGCGATGTCCAGCCACTTCCCGGGAAGCAGGGCTTCAGCAAGCGCAGCGATTGCTCCAGAAGACAAACGCTGTAAGAAAACGAATGCCCCCCGTTCCTCCCCTACCTCTCAGCTTCCTACTGCTGAGCAGACGTCATGCGGTACAGAAGATGCCTTTGGTCAGTTTGGGTCAGGTGTCCCGGCTTTGTCCCCTCCCAAGATCTTGTCCACCCCCAGCCTACTGCTGAGTAGGGGGAGAAATGTTGGAGAGACAGCCTTGATACGTGCCAGCACCGCTCAGGAGTAGCCAAAACACTGGCGCGTTATCAAGGCCTCGATAGCTGCCAATGCACAGCACAGCACTCGGAGGGCTGCTGTGGGGAAAATGACCTCCATCTCAGCCAAACCCAGTACAGCTGGACAGAGCGAAGGGGGGACAGGTTTGTGTATTTCTTACGCTCTTAACCTGCACAGAAGCAAAACAGAGTCTCTGTGATGCTTCTGGCCGTCCCTCCTCACCACACAGAGTCCTGACTCTAAGTTACTACACTGCCACACTGTTTAGAAGTATTGTGTTTGCGATGCACAAGACCTTCATAAAAATACCTTGAAGACAGAGATGTTTATGTTCAGTTTTACCCCTTCGAGATTAATTTTTGCAACCTCAAGAGTTGATAATCTCCGTCTTGACGAAAACTTAAGTCCCAAAAGCTTTGATAAACACCCACTACTCTTGTTTGGATTCAAATGTTATAATAGATGGAAACTGAGTTCTCTACAAAAAAAATTAAAGAGCAGCCTAGTAACGTGTTAAACTACATTAAATTGGACCTAAACGCAATCTTCAGACTCAAGTATATGAAGTTACAACATCCACTGCAACTAGAAGCGTTCTACTAAGACCAAGGAATTTATTTGGACACATTCCCATAGGGAAGAGGAATAAAGGAACAAGCTAAGCAAGTATATTAATATCTAGGTATTTAAAAAATATTTTTGTTTAGGGATCACACTACTTGCCCCCTAAAAATACCAGTACAAAAAAAATGACACATAGCGAAGACCAGACACTTGTAACACAGTTTTCCAGTACACCTTGGCATGTCTAGGAATTCAGTAATTTGGAAAATAAATACAATACAGATGACAACCACCACATGCCTGAAAAATGCTGGCGTGGTTCTTTCAGTGACAAGTATTTATGCAGTCAGAATTGCTGATGAAGAGAACACTGTAGTTGTTATGCTTTAGTGGTCCAACACAACAAGAAGCCCTTAATTTTATAATGTGTGGCACGTTTTCCCTTGTCAGGAGCAGATAAGACCTAATTCCAAGCTATTATTCTTTTCATTCCAAGACGGCAAAACCTGTAGAGGGAACACAGTCAGTTTAACAGCTAGTTGACCACTACAACAAAACTAAGCATCTGACTCTCAATTAAAATAATTAACTGCACAAGAAGTGGCCAACTGTTTTATTTTTTAAAAAAAGACTTGACAAGTCACTGCTATTAGGATTCAGGTTCTGCCAGAGCTTCTCTAGCATTTCAACAACAATTTTCAGTCTGAAATTAATCAGTACTGCCAAGATGGACAGGGAAAATAAATCAGATGTGTGATGGTGCTACTGGGTACAACTGAGTTTCAGTTCTTGTTTACAAGCTTCTCTGTATAAAGACTGTATCTTCCTGGAAAACAGTGAAAAAAGCAAAACTACTATTACAAAAAAATAACCTGTATTTTTTGCTGTGAAGCCTTTTGTCAGGCTCCTTCTACTATACAACAAAATCAAGTCTCATAACGAACCTTAATAATCACATTATATATGTGCTATTATACACAACCTGATATTGCTCCTCTATTAAAGCAGATCACTAAGGATAAAGTAACACATACATCTAGCTGAACCTGACAATGGTTTTGAAATGGTGTAAACAGAAACCTTAAATATCAAAAAACAGTATTAAAAAGGATGTAACTCGCACAGGAAACTAAGGTGACAGAGCAAAGATGACATGACTAACTGGAGAGAAACTAGTAAGGTAGGAATAGCAAACCACAGGTTTTAACAGGTTACAAGCTGATCAAGACCCTTACAACAGACACAGCGAGATCTGAAGAGCTCCTCTTGCCTCTCTCCAGAACAGGGCTTCTACCTCCCCCCTCAATTAACGGGAAAAATAGACCGAAAACATGGTCCTGAAGAGCTGCGATTCCTTAAGTAGGCACTAAACATACGGCGAGGCCCAAGACAGTGGCTATAATTCCCCTCCGCACTCCACTGCTCCAAAAAGGGGCTAGTTTAAATTCCTCTTCCAGCCCAACCAGATACCTAGAGGGTGGCGGGCCCAGCAGGCCTCCCCGAGGGGGGAGCACGAAATGCTCCAAATGGAGGAACAGGTTCGCCCCGCTTCGGCGGGAGGCCCTGCCATACGCCCCGGGAAAAGGGGGAAAGTCCCCAGGGTGACAGAAACCGGCCCATCCGGGGGAGACG
This sequence comes from Psophia crepitans, assembly GCA_013399095.1. Lineage (NCBI taxonomy): Eukaryota > Metazoa > Chordata > Aves > Gruiformes > Psophiidae > Psophia > Psophia crepitans. The sequence goes on along the minus strand of VWZZ01008136.1, from coordinate 247,280 downwards.
GGGGCCAAGGATCCTCGCAGTGCCCCGGGCACACCCGCCCGCAGACCGCCATCACCGCCCCCAGCTCCATCACGGCACCCCGCTCCGCCTCTGCCGCGGGGCGGCTGCGGCCTCCCGAGCCCCGCGGAGCCAGAAGCCGCCCTGCCCTGCCCGGAACGCCGCAGTCGGCACGGCGAGGGGCCAGAGCAGGGGCAGAGGAGCCCCGCGGTCCCCAACTCCGGGCGGGGGCCGCAGCCGCCGCCGCCTCCCCTGGGCCT
>VWZZ01008136.1:231644-246747 GCA_013399095.1 Psophia crepitans | reverse complement strand
GCCATTTTGAGAGTTCGCCTCCGGCCTCAATACTCACCGCCCGCCGCCGCCGCCCGCCGCCGCCTCCCCAGCTCTCGGTCCGCTGCTTTCCCCACTCCTCAGCGGGCCCGGTCCTGGCTCACCCCGCTCCGTCCGTCCCCAAACAGCCGCAGCGTCGCCCTCCCTCCCCTCTCAGGCGGCCATTTTCTGCTCCATTGTTACCAAGGAACGGGGGGCCCGGAAGCGGCCGCCGACAAACGGAAGTGAAGGCACACGCGCCTCCGCGCAGGCGCCGCCAACCCCCTCCGGGGTGTGGGGGGTGGAGCGCGGCTCAAGGAGAGGAGCCGGGAGGACCGCGAGGATAGAGCGGCCCCCGCGCCCGCCCGGCGCCGCCATTTTGAAGAGGGGCAAAGGCCGCGGGCGGCTGGCATGGAGGCGGGGTGGCGCTGGGGCCACCCCTCAGCTTCCCGCCGCCGCGGGGGGCTGCCGAGGGTCCCGGGACTCCGCCGGGCCCGTCAGTGGTGCCGTTGCGGCACAGCAGCAGTAGGGCGCGTGTCCCCGCAGGGGCCCATCCGTGTCCCCTCACGGCGGGCAGAGGTGCCAGCGCTGCCAGAGGCTGAGGAGAAAATTGTCAGCGTGGTTGTGGTGTCCGTGGGTACGGCCATGGGCGCTCCTCACCCTCTGCGGCAGCATTTCCCCTCTCACGCTGGGTTTGCTCGGCCGCCTAACCGAGCGGCATGTATGAAGGAGAACTGTCACACTGTATAAAAGCAGAGATACTCCTGTTTTCCAATACGAGCCTTAATTAATGGGACACCAGACTTCCCGCGTTCTGTAACGCTTGTTCTTGGGTTAAATAATTCTGCGGTTCAAGGAGAGGGGAAGGTTGAGGCTCTGCAGGCTTGTCTCCCGGGGAAGGGATTGCCTGAGAGATCCCGCTGTACTGCCTGGAAGATCTCTTGAAAAGGGCTTTAAGGAAAAGTGAAACACATGACCTCCAAGGAAATCATCTTAGTTTTCAAGCGAGATCCCATACGTAGAGAAAAAACCATATTTCTGAGGATTTGCATGGTTTCAGGAAGCCCACAAGACATCTTTGTTTCTCCTCCTGGCAGTTTATTGCAGTAACAGTGAGCTTGCTGTCAGGTTTAGGGGTGGGTTGCATGCAAAGGTTGCAACTTAAATGCATAGAAAGATACAAGCCCAACTCTGAATGTACATGAAGGGGGTTTTATATATTTACAGTTTAAATTTCCCCTTTCAGACTGGGGAACTCAAAGGCAGCTACAGAGCTCGCGCCAGAGAGGGCGTAGCGCTCAGGTACGGGGCTTGTTTCTCATCGGTTTTGCTTGCCACAGCATGGGACTGGGAAAGCAAGTGGGTACAGAAGTCACTGAAACGAAGGCCGGGATGCTAAAATCATTAGTAATGGGGAGCAGAGGCAGTCTCAGTTTCATCTGGAGCAGATGTGCATTCCCAACTATATTTGTGTTGAAATAACCAGAACGTAAAGCGTGGGAGTTTATTCCATGTGTGGAAGGACAGATGATACGGCATATAGTTGGAGTGACGGAGAGGTGATACCTAATCCAGCATTACAACTTGCTTGCAGAAGGCTAACCTGCTGCAGTTTCAAAAGCAAATAGGAGTTGGGAGAGTGAGTTTAAATCAGATCAATCCTTTGCATCATTGCTGCAATATAGACCCTGTGTTACAGTTGGTTTTACTGTCAGGTCAAACTGTGACCTAGCAGATCTGGTTTGACTGCTCGATGTGAGTAAGATTAAAAAGAAGTAGTAAATGGGAAGGGCAAGTTTAATGTCACAAAGGACTGAGTCTGAGAGATGCCAGTGGCTGGAGAAAGTGTGTTCCCCAAAAAGAGAGATCCTGTGGCTGAGTGCCTACGTACGCTTTCCTTTTTGGCAGTCATCTCTGAAGCTGGCAAAAAATTCATTCCGTTGTCGAACATCGATAATTCAGGGAGCAGCTGATCGGCACACAATTGATCCACTTTATCACGGAAAGCCTCGTACCGCCAATTGTTAAGCGGCCAAGCGTAAGTATTGCCAATTAGTAAATCGACAGGGTGCCCATCAGAGTGCTCCAGTGGCAGACCTCAAAGAACGGAAGAAATAGGAGGTGATGTGACTGCGACAGCGTGGTTTATGCTTGAAAGTGAATCCCGTCTTTTCTCTCAACCTTTTCAGAATACAGGCAAGGTCAGAGTGGGATAAAAGTGGCTTTGTTATACACCAGTAACCTAAGCAGCAAAATGTTAGGGATTATGGAGCAGATGGGAGGTGGAGCATATTCTGCTGTTTGAACGGAGGGATCAGGTGATGGTTTATGCTCCAGGAACAGCCTCTTGGTATTTTGTGACCTCTGACAAGTAATTTTGTTTGTTTGTCTCTTTCTTGCCCCCTCATTAAAATCCTTTTAATTGATTAAACTTCCCAAAAGTCTTGCAGATCATCCAAAGGCAAGCGACAGAGCAATGAACCATGTTACTCTTTGCTTCCATGGGTCCGTTCAGACTCTTCAGGCAGCTATTTGCCAGTTTGCTGGGAAATGAACACCCAGCGATGTGCAGAGGTGGCAGCTGGATTCTGCTGATTCCAGTGGCAGAAGCTTGTAGCTGAGGTCCAGGGCAGACAGCTGAGGGAAGAATACCTCCCTCAGTGAGATTTGGGGGAGTTTATTTGAAGATGCCCTCACGAGGTCCATCAGGTGCAGAATAAGCTCTGATTTTTCAGAACCACGTAGTGGATTTGGGTATCCAATTCACATGAATAAGAATTAATGGCCTATGCACATGTATCTCCTTAATAGCTTTGAAAAAAAATTAGGATTGATGTAGCGCTGTATTTCAAAAAGCTTGTAGGGTAAAATATATTTGCATAGAAAACTTTGCAGTATAGGGAAAAGATCCAAAATCTATAGCAAAAACATGGTGTAATTCATACTTAAGTGTTTTTTCAATGAGGGTAAATAAATTTACTTTCAACTCCCCCAGGGTCTTAAAGACTGGTTATTTGGTTTGCAGTGGTAGATGAGAAAAATGTTGGTGGTTTTTTTCCTAAAAAGCTATTAAAATAATTTATTCACAATATAGATGAGTAATAATCCAAATGCAGTGAGGTGAGAAAAATCAGAATCTCTTGGGAGCTTCTGAACCTGAAGAAAAAAAATATAATAAAAAAAAGAAGACCTGACAAACTCGAATCCTTATATTGTGAAAGTGTGAGCAGAGCCAGGTACTGAGCAGGTGAATGAAGCCGATTTACACTAATGTGAAATCTAAGGATATAACAATTCCTAACATTGCTGTACGGTTGTATTGGGTTTGTGTAGCAAGGTTTTGGTAGCGGGGGGGGCTACAGGGGTGACTTCTGCGAGAAGCTACTGGAAGCTTCCCCTTTGTCCGACAGAGCCAAGGCCAGCCGACTCCAAGAGGGACCCGCTGCCGGCCAAGGCCGAGCCCGTCAGGGACAGTGGTAGCGCCTCTGTGATAACAGAGTTAAGAAGGGGAAAAAAAAAACCCCAAACTAGTGGCAGTTTTTGCAGCCAGGGTGAGAAGATGTGAGAAACTTTGCAGACAGCAAGGTCAGTGCAGAAGGAGGGGAGGAGGAGGTGCTGCAGGTGCTGGGGCAGAGATTCCCCTGCAGCCTGTGGAGGGTGATGGTGGAGCAGATATGCACCCTGCTCTGTTTTTCTTGGTAATAACTTAGATGAATTTTTTTGCTGTTGAGCCTGTTTTGCCTGTGACGGTAGTTGGTGAACGATGTCTCCTTGTCTTTATCTCAACGCTCGAGCCTTTCATTATACTTTCTCTGCCCTGTCCATTTGAGGAGGAGGGTGATAGAGCAGCTTTGGTGGGCACCTGGACTCCAGCTGGGGTCAGCCCACCACAGCGGCGCTGGCAACAGGCCCCCTCCTTCAGCAGGTGGATGGAGGGTCCCATATTTATGTCTTACACAACAAAGTATTTTCCATTCAAACAATATCTCAGGAGTTTATTCCAGCTGGTTATTTTTAAATTAGCTAGAATTTTAAAGAGCTGGAGACGAACTTTGCACCTTAAAGAGGTAGAATCATAGAATGGTTAAATTTGAAGGGACCACAGGGATCAAAGTAGGTCAGCCTCATCGAGGGCCCAACCGAAATGTCTCTGTGAGAGCGCATGTAGCATGGGGAAAAACAAGAGGAGCTAGAGACACACGCATGCCTGCAGGGCTTCCACCTTACTGGCATTACAGAAACGTGGTGGGATGACTCCTGTGACTGGAGTGTTGGAATGGATGGATGGATACAGGCTTGTCCAGGAATTCAGCCTCCGTGGGGCGTTTGCTGAGGATGTTCTGCGTCTGTGTTCTTCTAGGCAGCATGTAAACGAAGAGTCTGATCCCTGGGGGGATCAGCAGTATTCCCAGAATACTCCTGCTGAGGTCCTTTTGCTCGGTGCCGCTGATGCCGCAAACCTCATTGCAGACTGGCTCCTATTGGGATACACTTTTTCCAATTAGTATTTTTGGCCTTTAGAAAGGCTGTTAACTAGAGACCAGGGCAGTGTAAAACCAGTCGTTTTCACAGCACCCCCTGCTACCTGTGGTTTTACAGCTGGGCTGCTGTTTACTTTTGAAACGGACTTTTTTTTCCTTTACTTCCGAAAGGAAGCTGCACACGAAGAATGTGATCAATGCAGGACCCGTAAAGCTCTGGTGAACATACTCGGTAAATGCACTGGAAAATAGAAATTCCTCAGGCTGTCTGTAGTCACCGCTGCAGGTAACGAGAGAGATGGAGCATTCAGCCGAGCACGTGGTGGGTTTTTTAATGTGCAAATCGCTCTATACGGGGTAAAATCCACTTCCACTTTCCCTTGCGCAGTCTGTAGGATAGATCTGTATGGTCTACGTGGAGGAGGCCCAAAGGCTTTCTCTCGTGATGTTTACTGTCAGTCTCTACCTAGTTAGGCACTGTAAATCCAGTTGCAGCCAAAAAATCCAGGCTCTAGAAGAATAAGTTAAAGCAGAGAGCGCAGCAGTTACAGAGCGCCCTCCCCACCCCGCTGGGCCCTGTGCCGACAGAGTGCTTTGGGACCGAACCCCGCTCAGTGTTCAGGCAGTAACTGACCAGAACTCAAAGTCAAGTGTTTCCCCCTTTGGCCAAAAAGATTTTTAAACGTGTCCTCAACCAACTTGCCTATAATATAACGTAGGGAAAAAAACCTCTTGCGATGTCATGGAGTCATATCTGTTTGTTCCGAGCGCGTCAGTCTGTTCCAAAATACTTCTGGCCAAAGTGTGCTGGTGCAGCCGGACTCCGATGTGTTCTGGCACAGCCTGATAAATTCCCTACTAGGTCACCTAAATCAAGGAAAAAAACTAATCAAAGCCCCTGAAGTTTGGAAATTTGCCTTTCTGTCCAGCGCGCCAACTGCACATAACGACGAAAGACGCTTACTTAGTATTGGGTACATCAGAAGAACTTTCCTCCTGTAAATGTCTGGTGGAAACTTGGCGTAGTACACTTTGGCTCTTTGAGTCTCCTCGTCGCTCTGTATCAGGATTTTTCCTATGCGGATTGATCTACAGCAGTCTCGTAAACCTTGTTCCATTGCCTCTCCTCCAAACGAGCAGCAAAAAACCAACAACACACTGTTACACGCGGAGAAACAGCGCGATTGCAGGATGTTCCCAGCCGCCGGTGCTGAGCTCTCAAAGGCGAGAGCTGGAGACGTCAACACAACGTCCGGGGTTTGGAGAGCATCTCGGAGCTCTGCCCAGAGACCCCACGGTGCAACACGCAGGGGAACAGCCGGAAGCCGCGGAGCCGCTGGATTTTACACACAACGGTTCCCGCAGCATTGGGCAGAGCAGCGGTGACTCCGCCACCGCCGGGCATGGTGCAGCGGGAGACCTGTCTCTGAGCAGAAGTCGTTAGCGGCAGGCGAGGACGGACAGTCGGCCTGGCCTCTCAGCGCTGCGGGAGGAGAGGTCCGGTGAAATCTGTGGCAGCTATTTGTCTCCTAAAAAGTTCATGAAACGGATTGCTTGGCATTCTGCGATCAAGGATACCTCAGAGAGAATGGCAACTGGCAGGTTTGGGTAAAACTTGGCTGTGGAGAAGCGCTGTTGCACATTTTTGAAAGGAAGTTGCCTACGGGTTTCCAAAAGGTTTAACTCGTGCACATGCAACAATCACAGACTGCCTACCGCTTCTCATTATGGCCAAACGTGGTGTGTCTCTGTCGTGCTGACAGCACGGCCAAGCCAAATAACGTAACGTAGGTAAGAGGCCTGGCTAATAAATCATTTCAAGAACATACCGCAATATTATGAAATGTAGGCTTTGTCAAGTTAACCAGGTACTTTCCTTAATGTCATGCTTTAAAGCAGAGTGCTGATAGGATAAACCTCCAGTTAGTAAGAGATCTGATCTCGTCTTTCATGCTATTTTTGATTGAGAAAGAGGAACGATGGAAGTCAACATGACAAATACTAATTGGACTGAAAACTAACTGAGAGGTCTCCAAGTGTAATTGCAAGCAGAAGCAGTGCTGACCAAGGCACGGCTCCCTTCCTGTGGGTTCTCGACCCCACGCCACTTAATGTGTGATCAGTGACCTACAAGAAAATATAAGATCATTAGTGGTGATCTGCAGGTGCACAGAAGTTAGGGGCAGGATGCTGATATCAAACCTAATCTGGATTGCTTAATGAGCTGAGCTTAAGTAAACAACATGTTTTTCAGTGCCACCAGATGTAAAGTCGTCAGCCTAAGAATAGAGCTGCAGCTGGATTGTGGGGTGGGTGACAAAGTCAGAGAAAACAATGATTCAGAAGAGGAATAATCAGCCGAACATCAGCTCCTAATGAGATGCTCTGCCAAGAGGAGCTGATGCTTCAGTGGAACCAAAAAGGGAGACACCAAAGACGACAACGGAGGAGTTTATTACCTCTGTTGTAGGCTCCAGGAAGACTTCTCCGAGGGCTGGGAAACACACCTTCCCGAGAAAACACCCAAGGAACACAGTTCATTAAGAAATAAAAGGTGAAGGGACATTTTAAATGCAGTCTATAGGAAGGCACATGGCAGATTTGACACTAAATAAAGCGTTCTTCATCTGGCAAAGTGGTCAGTGGTAGCTGGACGTCAAAACAGGTCGCTGTGTAATTTTAGCAGCGGGGAAAGTTGTCCACTGAATACGGCCGAGTGCCCGTCACCGAAGAATCACTGGAAATACTTAATGAGATTTTTTTTTTTTTTTTCCCCCCGAAAGGAAACAGTTTGAACAAGAATTAATTCAGAGGAATCCGGCTGCCTTCATTAGGCTGGAATTGGGAGCAGGTTATTAGAACAGCTCCTGCTAGATTTCTTCTGAATAAATACAGCAACATGACTGCAGGCGGGGGCAAAGGGAAGAGACGGAGCAGGCAGGCGCAGGCAGCCTCAGCTTCAATACGGCCGCGCTCCCCGTCAGGCGAAAAGGCCATTCTGAGCCATCTCTCCTCCCTTTTCACGTTTAGGCCGCATCCGTAATGGGCTACAGTTTTTCCAACACTTTTTTTTTTGCTCACATAGCATTATCAGTGTGAGCCGTAGCTGCTCTGAGCAGCACAAGCCGCAAGGCAATCAGCATTTGCAAAAAGACAGCTACCAAAGCGTGCCTCTAACAGTTTTATTGCCGCGCCTTCTGCTTTAGCTCCGTGCTGTGAGAGCAGCATTAGCCACCGGGAAACTTAAACACGTTACCAGGCGAGAGTACTACCGAATAACGTCAGCTTTATTGCTGTCCCTTGGTGCTTGGAAAGCATTGGGTGCCCGCTGGGTTTTAGTTATTGTTTAAGGGAAGCCAGGACCCTGGGCAGGCTTTATCTGTTCATTTATTTGTGTTGGGAAACCAGAATGGAGGGGTTTTTTAAGTGTCAAAGTCCTAAAGAGCAAAGTGGGGGAAAGAGAAATTGGGAAACACAGGAGGGAGTTGGAGGGAAAAGCGATCTTTCAAAGACATCTTCTTATTCAGTGTTGATGGTCACCCACTTATTTACATCCAAAACACAGTTTTGATGGTCACTCACCAATCCTTACCTTCGGCCGCGACTTCTAACGTCTTCTGTGCAGCTTGAGCGCGTGTCAGTGACTTTGGGTACTGCCGTCTGGTTAATCACAGGGCTCGCAGGGGGGACCCAGAGTGGGTTTCTGCCTCGTCTTCTTTTTGCAGCTGTTTCAACAGCAAATGCTAATTCCTCTCTCAATGTTTTGCTCTTTCTGGGAATTTAAAAATAACTTGCCTAATGAAGCAGTGCTGAGCAGCTCATATGTCCAGACAGATAGGAGTGAAATGCTTCAGTTCAGAAAGCAAAGTCGTCCGTGGTGGCAGTGCCTTTGAACACGTCCCCCAAGGCCCTTTTTCAAATAATCCCAGGACTGGCTGAGATTAATGCGGGGAGAAATTTAGAGAAAGGAGGGGAGAATCACGTCAAAGGGCCTGGGACTTGGGAAGACATTTCTGGGTGAGCTGTAATCAGTGCCATCCTATGACATCCCTTCAGCGGTGCCGTTTAATTACTCCGTTACGGGGCAGGGTTTGATGTATGTGTTCTATAGCAGGGACATCCAGAACATGAAAGAAAAATGTGGTGCTTACCGAATGCTTTACAGAGATCAATGAAGCTCCTTGTCCCTTGTTAGAGCAACGAGAAGCTGAGCAGAGTGACAAAACTGCCTGTCCAAGGGCAGCCACCAAAGCACAAGCAGAGATACTTACAGGCTATGGCAGTTTTCAGTTTCTCCCTCAAAACCAGCTTGCTTCATTACTCATCTTTGGTTTCCTGTCCTCTGTGCCCAGAGATCACCATCCCCATTGAAGTTCATCCTGCAGTGAGCACATCTGCCTCGGTAGGACAGGACACGTGAGAACCGTGAAGGGTGAACACCCATGTATTTCCAAGAGCAGCTGCAGGAGTGAGTACAAAAAGAAGCTGGGCATGGTATGCTGGGAGGCAGGCATGGAGTCCAGGGAGATACCTGACCTCTTACTCTGGGCCAAGACTGGAGTCAGAAACCCTCCCCCTGCCCACTTCCAGCTGCCTTAGCCTCTTGGATTGATTCCAACACAGAATCATAGACTGGTTTGGGTTGCAAAGGACCTCAAAGCCCACCCAGTGCCACCCCCTGCCATGGGCAGGGACACCCCCACCAGCCCACAGTGCCCACAGCCCCATCCAACCTGGCCTTGGGCACTGCCAGGGAGCCAGGGGCAGCCACAGCTTCTCTGGGCACCCTGTGCCAGGGCCTCAGCACCCTCCCAGGGAAGGATTGCTGCCTCATATCTCATCTCAGTCTCCTCTCCTTCAGCCTAAGGCCATTACAGGGCAAGTCCTTGAGGTTCCAGACATACTTCTGTGGGTGCTATATAAAGCTTATCAGAGAGTAAATGTGACTCTTTCTAATATATCAATGATAATTTTTATTTTTTTTTTACCCAAATAGATGAGTGATTATTGCATTCTTCAAACCAGTTCTCATTTTTCTTTAATTGCTTCTGATGCCCTGGGCACTGTTAAGTAACAGGGTCTGCACTCCAGCCTCGGAGGCTACCTGGGTAACTCAGCGATCTCCTCACCTGCACAAGAGGAGACCACTGATCCTAGAAGGCTGGTGGTTTTATTTGGGGCAGAGTGGATGAGGAAAGGCAGAGACTCATGCTACTACCCGTGTTAACCCTGCAAAGAATGTGATATCTCTATCACATGCAGCATGTCCATGTGTTTTTACTGAGTTTTCCTTTGGAAATGGCAGCTCTAGAGTGCAATTCATCATTCCCTTGAGTCTTTCATCAAATACGCCATGCTGTAAAAGGATGAAATGAAGCCAAAACAGAGGGATCATGTATTACTTCAGCTCTGTGCTTGTGTCAGGGAAATGAAGGACTTACACCACTGGGATGCAGCTGCTAAAACCCAGGAGCTTCTCTCTGTCTGTACAGAATAATGAATTTCACCACCATTCTTCATCTTTCAACCAAGAATGTGGCCTGTGCGATGTCCAGAACAGTCCAGGCAATGGCACGTTTCCTTTTTTGAACCAAAATCTTAACCCAGGTCATAACCATTGCCCTAAAGTTAACCTGGTGATCACTCCTTTGCCTGACAACACAGCAGCTGTTCCCCGTAACCACCAGGAGCCTCCATCTCAGCATGTTTCCTGTAGGTTAGCAGACTTTGCAGACTTGGCAGTAACTGAGAGATTTGTACCTTTCTGTTCTCCAATCCTAACCCTAACTTCAAGCAACCTTGACCGAGGCTGTTTGGTCACTGTCTTACTTGCACCATGAGCTCCCCGAGCCTTTCACCTTCCATAATGCAACTTATTCTTCAGCTCTTGATTTCAATAATCCTGGCATCATGACCCCAACTGAGACTGGAATTTCCCACTGTCCAGGAGAGAAACTCTCCTCCACTCTACCCCCAAACCCCCCCTAAGGGTGTTCAGCCTGTTCATAGAGAGGGTCTCTAACAGTGCAGCCCATCCCCATTGCATCAGGGCGTGTTGCTGAGGGGTCATGCCAAGCACCCACCTTCAGACAGAGTCAGGGCCAAAGCCAGCGTGTGCCGCAAGGGCAGGACCCCCCCCGTAGCCAGGGGCAGACCGTGTCCTCGAGGGACTGGGGTCCATGCTAAATCTCTGCCGTAGCTCCGGGCACTGACAGACAGAGTCCTCTCGCTGAACACCATGCCAGGGGCTCGTTCCGAAAAAGATCTTAAATATCATTTCCGTAGCCAGCACCAGCATTTTGCAGCATTATCTGATGGGAGATGAGAGAGGGATAAATTCCTTAAAAATAATCCCCGTGGTGTTCAATAACGTGATTGAACAGGCTGCCTGATTCTCCCCCTTGGCATTAAACTGTCCTGTTAATCACCGGGTTCAGCTCTGCCCCCTCCCTGCCCTGTCCCCCGCTGCAGCACGGGGCTGACTTGACACACCACCGCTTTAGCAGCTGCCTGCCATAAAAACGTGCCCTTATCTCTCAGTCTGCCGTTTACGCTCAGTCTCTTTATTTTCCTTCACACAATCATCAGACAATTCTGCATTTTGTCGCAGTAAATACCAGACTGTTGAATCTCTGGGGCTGCCAAGAAATACATCTCGGCACAGCGCAAATAGAGCTGCTTTTTTTTAATTATTATTCCTTCCTTTTGTTTAACATTTTTTCCTGCTATTGTTGTCCTTAGAAGGATAAATAGGGCTGGATCTTGCTAGCAAGTTGCTCCAAATACATGAGATAAAAGAATAAATAACGCCATGTACCGAAGGCTATGAAGACTAAACATTATATTGAGATAGTCAAGCGAAGGATGTGATAATGTGCTGTTTGTTATACAGGTGCACCAGTGCTCACTACAGGATAAAATTAGACTCATCTGTGGGTCACGTACCTTATACTGCTCGCAGTCGGCAGAGGTTTTGTTCTGTCTGAGGCGGGGTGTCGAAACGGGAGCGCGTCAGTCACAGCCCTGCGCTCCGAATAAAGGTTTCCACCATCACACTGTGTTGCACAGCACAAGGCACGAAGGATCCTGGTTATCACGCCGTTGGTACCACATCTGAAGAGATCTTTTCCATTTCCGCTTTCGAAATGCCGGACGTTTCTCTTTCCCCTCCTCTCAAAGAGGAAGAGAGAACCTGCAGAAAGATAAGAAGCACGTGGCGCCCGATAGGCAGGTTGGTATGTCGAGCGTTACCCAGGTTATTTGCTCTAGATCGTCATCTGGTGATGCTCTCTGAAGCAGTGATGCTTTGATAGGCAAAACCAGCTTGCAGAAGTGATGGCCGTTTGCGGCTGCGGGGACCGGTGCTGTGTTTTCAGACAGCAGGACAGCCTGAGCATCCGCCTGGCTCTGTGCCTCCTGTGTTCCTTGATACCCACGTACCCCCTTTGCCAGCGTACAGCCACCGTTCGTGGGACACTTCTGGCACACAAACTCTCCTGCCCTCCACAGAACACATCCCTTACGTACTTTTCTCTTTGCAAGTGGATTTGCTGTCTGAAGCTGCCTTTAGAGCCACCCACCCCTCTTGTTATTCCCATTAAAAGGCTGGAAGCTTAATGTTGCATAATCATGCAGTCTAGAAGATCTCTAAATGAACTCTGATGGTAAAGGGGAAAAAAAAAAGGTGCAGGTGTAGAGAGAAGGGGTAGAGCGTCTCTGACACTTCGTGAGGGAAAGAGAGAGATGCAAGATGCAAAATTTCATGGAAACTCACTTGTGTTTGTTTAAGTCCTTCTGTCCCCCAGCAACAGGGATCCATAGGAGCCTGCGATGTCATTTTGCCTGCCGGGGGTATCTCTCTGCAGGAAGGGCTCTTCAGTGGGTACCCTCTAGGTACATCTGCTGGCTGGCCCCTCTCCAGAGGGCAATTGCTTCCCCTTCTGCATTTTAAGACGGCTCAGTATATAAAGCTTAAAAGAAAAATCCAGTCAGGGCTTGTGACACCTTGTGTTATCACACAAAAAGACAGAAAGACTTCTGCACTGCACTGAATGTTGCTGCAGCTAATTACCATCACTGCAGCTAATTATGGGCTGACCATGAAGCCGTGCCATCCCGTTGCAGTAGGACCAGAGCACTCCGCAATCATTTCTGTGAGGCAGCAGGCACAGCCACGGCAGGCTGTGCGTTCCATCCCGGGTACCTTCGCCCAGCCAGAGCCATCTTTTCCTCTGTCCATAAGCAGCAGAGATGACAAACACCTTCTTTCCTTGTGTGTTGACTGCTGCCAGCAGAAGGACATGGCTGTTGCTATGTGAGGATTCCATATGGCACGAAAAACCCTCCATGGCCTTAAACACAGAGGTGGATGCAGAGCAGATTAGAGAGGTTTAGGAGAGCAGCATTACAGCATCCTGGACACTGGTCCTGTCATACAGTGCCTGGTGGGACATTTCTGGAGTAGGAGTGAAAGGAGATAAAGTAGAAAAGACATTTTAAGGGACGCTGCAGAACAAACATCCTTCGTGTAGCTTGGATTAGTCACCCCGAACAGCCAGGAGCCCAACCAGAAGATGTGAGAGGAGGCTGGAAGAGAGCTGGGACTGGCCAAGACGATGAGCTGAGATGGCAGCCAACGCGGGGAGCCCAGGGCAGCCCCAGGGTGCGCGGATGGTGGGCACGGGTGGATGGGACCGACGTCCCGGTCCTCCCACAGCTGGGAGCAGCGCCGCGAGAAGCACAAATTCACCAGTCCTGACAAGACGGGCCAGTGGGAAACGTGAGCTCGTACGGCAGGGAGCGAGGCAAAGGTGGGACGCGGTGACAACCTTGAGGTAGTGATAGGCAGGCAGAGATGAAGATCAAAAGGAGGAAGGGCAAATGGTTGGCTGAAGGTAATTTCTGAATGTTGGGGTCAGTCGGCAGAGGGATCACTTTTTCGGACACAGAGAAGGGCCGGTGGCACACCGTGAGGCTCTTTACCTCTCCACAGGCTAGTTCTCCCAGCACAGTGAGGCCTTGATGCCACAGCAGAGCACAGAGCCATTGTTTGTGCTAGTGTCTTCCCGAGGTCAGCAAAATAAAGAGATAAGCAGTGCAGCCAACAAGCTCCGTGACCCGCACAGGAGCTTGCCACCTAGTAACTACTGCAGCTAGAGCGCACGCTGAATACAAAACTGCTATTTCTTCGTGCCCCATGTTGGGCGCCAAAAAAGACTGTGGTGGGTTGGCCAAGGTTGGACACCAGGTACCCACCCAGCTGCTCTATCACCCCCCTCCTCAGGAGGACAGGGGAGGAGAAAATAAGATGGAAAAACACTCGTGCATCAAAGCAAAGGCAGCTTGATGAAGCGCAAGCAAAGGCCGCACATAGCAGCAAAGGAAAATAAAAGATTTATTCTTTACTGCCCATCAGTAGGCGATGTCCGGCCGCTTCCCGGGAAGCAGGGCTTCAGTATGCGCAGCGGTTGCTCCAGAAGACAACCGAAAAAAACCCGAATGCCCTCCCTTCTTTCTCTTAGCGTTATCGCTGAGCAGATGCCACATGGTACGGAATATCCCTTGGGTCTGTCTGGATCAGCTGTCCCGGCTGTGTCCCCTCCCAAGATCTTGCCCACCCAACACTGGTGGGCTACCGACACCTTGGTCCTACCGACACACAACACAGCACTAGGGGGGCTGCTCTGGGGAAGATTAACTCTGTCTTAGCCAGACCCCATACCTATGTTGTTCCTTTTCTCTTGGAAGAAATCAGAAAGGTGCTTTGAAGTCCAGGCAGAAGGAGGTGAGTGCTTGAGAAATAAGTTGTTAGATGGTCAAAAAGTGGTGAGATTTGGGGATGGGGGGGAATTCAATGAACTGGGAAAAGTGGAAATTTTGCATCTTAAAAGATAATGAAAGCAGAAAAAAAAGAATAGGAAGAATCTGACCACCCCAATCACTCCTTTACACCCAGGACCCAGCACCATACAGATGTAACAACTCTTACTGTTCCAGATGTGGTGAGGAGTACCACCAGGCACTGGCAAACTACCTTTCTTGCACTGCTAGGAGTTAGACTCGTTCCTTTTTCTTCATTTCCTCCAACTCTCCCGAGTCTCAGCTCCTCCTCTCCCATTTGCATGTGTTTGTCTCTTCCAAATACTTGTAGACAGCTGCCACGTCATTACGATCGTGACGTATGATCGCTGACGATGTAACTTTAACTAGGGACAGTAAAATGACAAAAAAACAGAGCAAACAAGAAGGGAAAGAAATAGCAAAGGCATTTTGCTGCCTGTAACAGTAAAGGATGGTGATTCCTGTACTTCTGAGTGGTATCGCTATTAAATCATCCATGCTTTCCAGGCGTGCAATAAAATAAATGTCCTGGCAAATGATTCAGAGAAGGGGGCAGACCTGCATGTCGTCTGTGTTGGCTTGTGAGCATCGTAAGACCTCAGCGCCGTGGGAAATACAGGAGCGAAGTTTCAGTCCCACAGGAAGGTGGGCACCATCCATCTTCAAATGTCAGCAGCGGTCCTTCCTCTGCCCCAGCGCCGGGTGGAGAAAGCTCTCCAGTGACAGCAAATGCTACTGGAGAAGCAGAAAACCAGTCACTCGTTTGCATTCAACTGGTAGCAGCT
>VWZZ01008136.1:137351-231636 GCA_013399095.1 Psophia crepitans | reverse complement strand
AAATTTATCACAGAGCTCAAAAGTTATGGAAATGGCCCACAAGACAGGCTGGCGATGCAATTGCAGAAGCTCCCTTTCCTTGGGAAATTGGCTTAAAACCCCTAATGACTGGAGAAACGGCCTCGCAGCCCGTTACTTGGTGGCCATTTACATTTCAAGGTCCCTGTCTCCAATGAGAGAGAAGATGTCTGAATCTTTCCTTTCTCGTAATTAAAGCTTATGAGCTGGAGACTCATTTTTAAGGTGCCCCTTTCTATTGATCTTTAATGCCGCTTTAGAGGTTATAACTAATAATATTAGATTTTAATCAACTCAGATTTGGTCGCGGATGCTCCTTTCAGCTGGAGGAATTGAGTTAACTGCCTCTTGCCTTTTCCCTATTTATACTTTAACTGCATTGTGCGAGAATAATGCGGCGTCTTCATTCAGACAGAATTACTCATTTACTTTATGTAGAAATCTTCAGCACGCAGTAATCTCGCCCATATTCAGCCAAGCAGGTAAGCACATACTGAAGTCTACAATTAAAATCCTTAATTAAATCCTTAAATTAAGCACATACTTAAATGCTTTGCTAAAGAGGGATATAATCTCCAGCATGCTTAAGATAAAGTGTGTGTTTAAGTGCTTTATTGAACCAGTGCTTTTGCTGCAACACCAAGTATTTTGCGAAGCAAAAGCTGCTATCAGTGTAATCCCACGCAAAAAAGCAATTCGATGGGGGAAGCCGCTGCGCGTTTATCAACATAAACCACACGTCACCCATCCGGACAGTTTGTACCCGGGATTTTATGAGATGGTAAAAAAACATTTGGGTGTGATGGCGCCCAGCCAGCGCAACGCGATTAGCTGTGCCGGGACAGACGGCGGCAGCGAGAGCGGCAGCGTTCATGGCTTGGCTGTGGGTTGGGGGAAGGAGGGACCCAACTGGGATGCCTGGCTAGGTTTGGCATGGCTTGTAGAGGTGGCACTTACATCCAGGATTCGGGTCGGGTTTGGTCTCCGTGCTGACCTTGGGGGCTTTAATAAGGTCAGGGTTGAGTATCTTTGGGTGGTAACGGGGGCCAGGGTGAGCCCTGGTGCCCTGAGCGCACCTGAACCTCCTGCCCAACAGAAAATCTGCAGTAACCCCAGTGCCACCACCTTGGATCTGCTCCACAAGTCCAAGGAGATCTGACATTTGGCCCCGGGGGGCTCTCAGAGCTGCAGCAGGACAATAGCTGGGGACATCTGGCTCTCCGGGCACCACAGCAGCCAGGCAGCAGCTGAGCATAGAAAGGGAAAGCGAAAGGAGGGAAAGCAGTTTTGTTTTTCAGAGCATCAGGAAAAAGGGGCTGAATGCCCCAAATCTCCTCTCCCTGACTGTCTTCAGCCCACAGGCGGGTCTGGCACTTACCCAGAGTCAGGTTGGCAGCATCCAGTCGCGCAGGAGCAGCCCGAACAAGCCCAGTCCCGGGCCACAGTCGAGTCCTTTCCCCGCAGACTGGGCTTTGCTAGACCCAGCCTACGCTCAAACACACCAGTAAGACTCTGCGAATATCCCTCATTCCTGCCAGAAATGGTATTAAAATAATACCATGAGTGGCAATTACCGCAGCGTGCGCCATTCCTGCGTCAGGTCCCGGCATCATTTATCGCCCAGAGCGGATGCTGCCCGAGCAGCTATTCGGTGTTTTGGCCGGTGTGTGACCGTGGGCTTTATTTGCTGCCTGCTGACCAAGCCCAGCTCCAGAGCCAGGATTACTGTTTCCTCACATGGTTTCCTCCCAAAATCATGCAATACTATAGAATAGTAAACCAGCACAAAATCAGTAAAGCCTGACTCTGTAGGATACGGGTGCTAGCACCCCGAATCCTTACGAGAAGCCGTCGGTCCAGTGGGCAGAACTTGGAAGTGCAACACATTTAACACAGAATAAATCTGTAAAACCCGAGTTTATGAATCCCAACCCCAGCTCGCGCTTCAGATGGTGCAATGCCACCTGCCTACAGCGAGAGGCATCGGCTGAGACTTTGCGGAGAGGGAACGGGAGCCTCGCACTGCGCCCGCTCACCGGGGCGGCCGCGTTTGCGTTGGGTGCTGCGGGTTGGGGGGGCTGCAGAGCCCGCAGACGCTCACAGCACGGCCACGGGCCTCCTCATTCCTTGTTCCCAGAAACACCGTCCTTTCCAAGTTTGAAATATATTTTGGAGAAGCCCTTTCGAACACCTGACACAAAGCAATTCCCAGGGGGTTTTTTTTTGTATTGACTTTCTTGCATGAAGAGAGAAAAATGTATCTGTGATTTAAACTCATTACCTGACACCCTCTAGAGGCCTCCAGCCTGCAAATGCTTCAGCACGAGATAATTTTATGAGAATATTCCCACCTTGTGCTAACTCGTTTCAGCTAATGAACCCAGGAGGGCCAGCGGCACGCGTGCCCCGGGCTGGTGGCCGGGCTGCGCCGGGGCCGACGGCACAGCGGGGAAGGTTTCACTAATGAGACAGACACCAGCCCCCAGGCACAGGCTGGGGGGGAAAAAGGTTTGGAGTCCTTGAAATGCGACGTTACCAACTTGAGGAAAAGCTCAGCAGAGAGAACAAGCGGTGCCGCAGCCCAGCCAGGCTTTTCCTTTTGGACATGACAGGTCAGGAATTCAGCCAAGGTGGCGGCACGGGGTACAAATTGAGATGCTGGGCAGAGCTCAGGCTGCGGCGTCGCACTCTGATGTTTCCGTGCCCATCCCTCTGTGCAAGACCCTTCGGACTGGATCTGCACCATCCCTAAATGCTACGCAAAGCGAGCCCTCGGGATGCAGCCCTGGAACTAGATGATCCCTGTGGTCCCTTCCAACCCAAACCATTCTATGATTCATCACTGCCAGGGTTCCCAGATGAGGGATTCCCAAAGGAATCCCTCCAGGGGCTCAGCACCTACTGAACCGCAGCTCACAGCACCAGGGTCCACCCCGCGCCCAGAGCTGCTGGGGTGAGCAGGATGGGTGTTACGGTGGCTCTGAGTCAAGGAACAGCCAAGTAGCTTTTAAGCAGGGGTAAATTCATAACGGAAAATGCTAAAGAAATAGATTCTACGTCTAATTCTCCCCGGATACCCGCAGGAGGGCTGCTGGTGGTGCGGCATCATTTGCCTCCTGACCTCCCCGCTGTCGCTCCTTCCGTTACCCGGGGGAAGCAGTTAAAGAGGTTGCAAACCCGCTGTGCAAAATCCTCCTGAGCGCAGGTGAAGGTGTTCCAAGCCGTCCCGTGGAATCATTTGCGAGATTACGTTGCTGCTTCAGGCCTCGGTGGAGGCGGTCAGACCAAACCCAGACCTGCGGAGGCAAGGCTGACGTTACCCAGGGCAGGTTTGTCCCCAGCCAGAGACAGCAGCTCCCGCTGGCAAGACGGAGAAGCCGGTGATATTAAATTACATCCTAATTAAAATCTGACTCCGCTTTCATTTGCAAGGAAAAGTCACTGGGCCGTAGGCAGAGATGGATGGTGGTTCGTCTGGAAGTTACGAGCATTTTAATTATATGTGCATATGATATAAATGTGTTAGATAAACACAAACCCACTTTAACGGGGCCCTTTCTGTAGCATTACTCAGCTATATGAAGGCTCCACTGCTTAATTAAATGTTTTATTTGGGTAGAAGATGGAGGCTTTACACAGTTAACAGGTGCCTTATTTTATAGGGTAGTTTTCACTGCATTTTATGTGTTTTAAATGCTGGAATTTATCCCTTTAAAGGAGTGCGAGTGTGATGAAACTGCCATTAAAACGCTACGAAGATAAGTGCGGTTCAAGTGGCGGGTAACTGTAACCCCGATTTCCCCTTCCCAGCCAGACCGTTTGTCTTCTTTGTAGGACTTTGCTTTGCCAAGGCAATGGCGCTCAGTCGAACTCCCCGGCTCCGCTTAGCTCTGGTCCCACTCGCACGTATCCTGCTCAACCTTCAGAGGAACCTGCGCCTCGGAAAAAGCTCCCTCGGGAGCTATTTGAATGTTTCCAGGGATGGGGCATCTGCCACCTCGCTGGGCAACCTGTGCCACCACCCTCAGCATAAAAAAATTCTTCCTTATATCTAGTCTGGATCTCCCCTCTTTTAGTTTAAACCATTCCCCTTGTCCGACGGCAGCAGCCCCTACTAAAAAGTCCATCCCCAAGGCTTCTGCCCAAGACTTGCACTAAGGAACTAGAAATATTTCCAGTCCGGGGGTCGTGGGACCGATCCCTCGCAGGAGAGAGGACTGGATGGCTTTGGTGGCCACGGGCCTGGCCTGGTCCCTCTACACGTTTTACTTACCGGAGAGCAGATCCTTCCAGCGCCAGACTGGCCTCGGTCCTTCCTAGAGCCGAGCTGCCAGCAGTGTGGCCCGGCTGACGGCCCCGCTCCCGCACTTGCCCTGCTCGCTGCTCTGGGCTCCCGGAACCAAAATCCTGTGTGGTGCCATCCTGGGGAGGCCGTGCTCGTCTGAAACCAGTCCGGGAGCTTGGGTGGCTTGTAGAGGTACCAGGTCTGCTCCTGGGGGAGCGTTTCCCACCTCCTGCAAGGGATCTGGGTGCTGCGCACGGTGCCTGGGTCCTGCTTTCTGCTGGCGGGGCTCGGCAAGACCCCAGACTGAATTAACGCCCCCGCCTCGTTCTTCCTATCAACATTAAGTGCTAATGAAAAAAATGGTAATTTTTTTTAAAGAATATTTTAAAAACATTTTCCACAAGAAAATGAAGACCACAGTGCTCAGAAACTCAAGGCATTTCACTGCACCCACCCGCCCCTTCCCGGGAAAAGGCCAGTCCAGGGGGGTGCTTCACGGGACGGGGACGCTGATGGGACCCCGCTCTCGGCAGGCTGGGAAGAGCCTCCCGTCCGAGCGCCCGGCTGCACGGCCCTGCCCCATCTCCGCGCCCTCGGAAGGCGAACCGCTACCTCTCTCGGTGTCTGTTTGATGAAGTTTCCATGTCTCAGTTAAAACCAGCCACACTTCTTTACAGCTGAAGAGGTCCAAGCACTTCCCCCCACTTCTTCCCATCCACAGCCATGCCTCTGTCTCTAACGGGCTCGACAGTAACGAGCACCAGCCCAATTAAGCAGGCGGGCTGGGATGAGGGGCGTGCGGGGAGGGGGCAGCCCACCTGATCCTCATCTATGGCAGCAATTGGTTTAAAGAAACGATTCCTAATACTCAATAAATGGCAGTTTTAATTTCTTCTTCATACATGATCTTAAAATGAGATTTTAAATTTTTTTATTTATTCCATAAACAATATAACAAAACTCAGCAAGTTAACAATATGACGTTTTCACCATACAGAGTCAGTCACAAATATTTAAAACCTTTGCAACAAGAACAACAAAACCCAAAATATTACAAGAATAATTTACAAGAGGATCTATAAAACAGCAAAGCGCTCACAAATTTTCCAGTTTCCTTTACACAATATCACTACACTCTTTCACAACATTTCTTTTTATTACAAAATTCCCAACAAAAGTTTAATTTTTTTCTTTGTATTTTGGTTTTTAAAACCAGAAACTTTTAAGTATACATCCTTTTATTAACACCCGAAGGTGCAAAAAAAGGGAAACCTCACACATACAAACACTTCACAGCACTTTTCTAAGAAAAATATACACTTACAAAATATTTTACAAATTGGCACACTTAAAAATATACAAGATTTTGTAGGCGTCTTAGAGTGATCCTTAAGAATTATACTTCAATTGACTCTACAGAATATTTATAAAGCTTATTCTAAAAGAAAAAAGGCAAATAATTTCCAAACATGTTAAAATTGCAGTGTAAAATGTGGAACAGAAATGGATATGTTACATTCATAAAAAGGGCCATTTAATAGTTCTTAAATGCTCAAGAGGGGGGATAAAAGTTTTCTTTAGCACCATAAAACAGGAGCAACTTCCTAACGAGGTGCCTCTAGTTCTATGGAAGGGAACTCAAGGAGCAGTACATTCACATCTCTGGAGGCAGCAGTCGAAACGCCCCGGCCGGCGCCGCGGGCAGCGGAACAGAGCAGCTCCTTGGATTTCTACCCTGCTTCCCACTGGGAGTAAGAGACAAAAGGAGTTTAACTGGTACCTTGCGTCGTGTGTGTGTGTGGTTTTAGCCTATGGTTAAGTTTTCCCTTTGTGCTTTTGAAATGGACGCTCGTCTATCTAGCGAAGGGTAGTGGCGAATACCGATTTTACTTCTTGTTTCCTTTTGCACCAAGTGTTCAAAGGCTCAGTAAACGTGTCTGGCAACCCAAGCATCCTGCAGACGGAGGGCATCCTCCTGCTTTAGATCCCAATTCCCTTAGATGGCTGTTACTCCACTGTCATTAGTGTCACTTGTTTACCTGAGAAACAGATTTGAAAAGCCTTGCTTCTACCACAGACATTGTACTTTGTTTATTTTCTATTTTTTCTTTTTTTCTCTTTTTTTTTCTTTTTTTCTTTTTTTTTTTTGCATTATTTCACACGCTGAAGAGATAAAAGAGGCACATTCTCAAATAGATGTCAGCGGCTTGAACCATGCAACTTCCACTGGACCCCCTGGGAGCTGCATAGGCAAAGTCCAACACACCGAGTTGAGAAAGTAAGACCGAGGGCCTGATCCTGCACCAGCTGAAGTCCGCGCGCCTGATCCCCTTCTCACTTACACTGACTTCAAGGGAGTTTTTCTTGTGACTCAATGCCAACGGCCGGCTGCCATCCAGGAAAGCACTCAGCGAGCAGGAGCCCCCGGGAGCGAGCTCCCACCCAAGTGCTTTGCTAGATCGGGACCGTAGGGAAAGAAGAATACGGTCTGGCAGGTAAAGGATGAAAATGCTTAAAACGTCCTGGTTTTGGTTCGGGGCTCGTTTGAGCCGCAACGCCGAAAAAAGCCAACAGCAATCCCGAGTGTTTGGAACAGCAAGCCGTGCAGCAATGGCCTGGCAGAGTAACCACCGCCGGGCTGAAGCCAGCCTCAGCTTTTTCTCTCCACGCAG
The DNA here is from genome assembly GCA_013399095.1 of Psophia crepitans. Taxonomy (NCBI): domain Eukaryota; kingdom Metazoa; phylum Chordata; class Aves; order Gruiformes; family Psophiidae; genus Psophia; species Psophia crepitans. Next base: position 224,661 of record VWZZ01008136.1, on the reverse strand, counting down.
AGCTGGCCTCGGCAGGACGGAGCAGCGCCAGCGGGGACAGCCCTGCCTGCTGCCGCTCACCTCCTCCTCCCGAAACCCCTGGCTAAATCTGGTCCGTAAGTCATCGTTCTCAAGAAGTTTTACCAAAAAACCGCCCTCTTATGCTTAAAAAAAGAAAAGCAAGATGTAAACCTGGTAAGTTATTTTTAAAGATACGATTACTTGAATCCCCATCACTGATATGTTTCTATTTACAAAACCTCTATATGCAAGTACCTCCAGCAAAACTATGGCCATTGGGGGTGGGCTGGTGACCGCTAGGTCAGCGAAGGGTTTCTCTCTGCAGGACATCCTCCACAGGGCACAGGCACCGCGGGGAAACAGATGATTTCCCCGTACCGGGGGAGACCCATGCTTCTGCAGGGCAGGTCCTGCCTCCAGCCCGGAGGTGGAGCGAGAGCCAGGGGCTCAGGCTGGACTGCCCCGGGTTGGTCTTCTTTCAAATGGATCTTATGACCTTCCTTTACAAGGTTTCTGCTTTCTAATTTCACTGCCAATCGTAAGTTGCCCAAACCGCAGTGTGCCAGCACAGCGCGGCTTAGGAGAGCAGCATCACCCACACTGGTCCTCTCACTGGGCGACCGGTGGGACGCCGCCAGAGTAAGAGTGAAAGGAGATAAAGTAGAAAAGACATTTTAAGGGACGCTGCAGAACAAACATCCTTCGTGTAGCTTGGATTAGTCACCCCGAACAGCCAGGAGCCCAACAAGAAGATGTGAGAGGAGGCTGGAAGAGCGCTGGGACTGGCCAAGACGATGAGCTGAGATGGCAGCCAACGCGGGGAGTCCAGGGCAGCCCCAGGGTGCGCGGATGGTGGGCACGGGTGGATGGGACCAACGTCCCGGTCCTCCCACAGCTGGGAGCAGCGCCGCGAGAAGCACAAATTCACCAGTCCTGACAAGACGGGCCAGTGGGAAACGTGAGCTCGTACGGCAGGGAGCGAGGCAAAGGTGGGACGCGGTGACAACCTTGAGGTAGTGATAGGCAGGCAGAGATGAATTTTAGGAAAGCAAACTTCCAGCTCTTCACGGAGTTAGTCAATAGGACCCCCTGGGAAACTGCCCTCAGAGACAAGGGAGCAGAACAGAGCTGGCAGATCTGGAAGGACGCTTTCCGTAGAGCACAAGAGCTCTTGATCCCCAGGTGTAAGACGTCGGGCAAGGAAGGCAAGAGACCGGCATGGCTCAGCCAAGACCTGCTGGTCAAACGAAATGGCACGAAGGAAACGCAGAGGCAGTGGAAGCAGGGACAGATATCCTGGCAAGAGTATAGAGACGCTGCCTGGTTGTGTAGGAGCTGAACTTGGCAAGAGATGTAAAGAATAGTAAGAAAGGCTTCCATAGGTATGTCAACCAGAAAAGGAAGGTCAAAGAAAAGCTTACCGTCCTGATGAACACGACTGGCAAGCTGGTAATGATGGACGAGAAGGCTGTGGTACTCAACCACTTCTCTGCTTCAGTCTTCACTGGCAACCTCTCTTCGCACACCTTTTGAGTGGATGGACCTGAAGGCAGGGACTGGGGGAGCAAAGTCTCCCGCTGTAAGAGAAGATCGAGTTCATGACCACCTGACGAACCTGGAGCATACACAAGTCCACGGGACCTGACGAGATGCATCCCAGAGTCCTGAGGGAACTGGCTGATGTCGTTGCCAAGCCATTCTTCACGACATGCAAAAAGTCATGGCAGTCAGGTGAGTCCTTGGTGACAGGAAACGGGAAACGTGGCACTCATTTTTAGGAAGGGTAGAGAGGAGAACCCTGGGACGTACCAACCTTTCAGCCTCACCTCTGTGCCTGGGAAGATCACGAACAGATCCTCCTAGAAGCTCTGCTAAGGCACACAGAGGACAGGGAGGGGGTTCGAGACAGCCAGCATGGCTTCACCGAGGGCAAGTCCTGCCTGACCAACCCAGTGGCCTTCCATGATGGAGCGACTAGATCAGTGAGCAAGGGGAGAGCTACAGATGCCGTCTATCTGGACTCCTGTAAGGCCTTTGTCACAGTCCTCCACAACACTCTTCTCTCTAAATTGGAAAGATATGGATTTGATGAATGGACTATTTGGTGGATGAGGAACTGGTTGGATGGTCGCATCCAGAGGGTAGTGGTCAATGGCTCAATGTCCAGATGGAGATTGGTGGCAAGCGGTGTCCCTCAGGGGTCTGTACTGGGACCAGTACTGTTTAATATCAGTAACAGACAGTGGGATCGAGTGCAACCTCAGCAAGTTTGCAGATGACACCGAGCTGAGTGGTGCAGTTGACATGCTTGAGGAATGGGATGCCATCCAGAGGGGCCTGGACAAGCTTGAGAAGCGTGCCCATGTGAACCTCCTAAGGTTCAACAAGGCCAAGTGCAAGGTCCTGCACCTGGGACACAGGGCAAGCCCTGGCTGGGGGATGAAGGGATTGAGAGCAGCCCTGCAGAGGACTTCAGGAAGAATTTTTTTGATGATGGGGGTGGTGAGACACTGGCACAGGTTGCCCAGGAAGGTTGTAGATGTCCCATCCCTGGAAACATTCAAGGCCAGGTTGGACAGGGCTCTGAGCAACCTGATCTAGTTGAAGATGTTCCTGCTCATTGCAGGGAGGTTGGACTAGATGGCCTTTAAAGGTCCCGTCCAACCCAAACCATTCTACAAGCCTACAATTCTATGAAGATCAAAAGGACAAATGCTTGGCACAAGGCAACTTCCAAGTCTGGGCGTAAATCAGCAGAGGGATCCACTTTTTCAGGTGCAGAGAAGGGCCAGTGCCACACCGCGAGGGATTTGGGCTCTTTAACATCTCCCCGGTCAGAGATTTTTGGGGAGGACATGGGATGACAACTGAAGACTGCAGCGAAATTGGAGCGACAGGAGGACTGAAGGAGAGAGCAACAAGGCAGCTGGTATTTGTGATTAACACTGTCCTGAAACACCTAGCTGGGTAGTCATGGATTTCCACATATAATAAAATAGTCGATACGTTTTATGCCTTATATTCATTCACGCCCTATTGCACATTTCTCAAATGCAATAAATATTGCTATCTGGTTCAGTACAAGGTATTTTATTACGAGTCCCATATTCATAATATTAAGCATAACAAGCACAGTGCAGGCCAGTCGAAATGTGCTTTCAAACGATGGTTCTGGGTCAAAAAAAACCAAAAAAACCAAAACCCCAAAAAAGCTGTGCCGCATCCCAGCCCTGGACCTGACCTGTCTCCGTAGGAGCAGCAGCCTGAATGTCCGAAAGAAGGGAGTGGGCAGCCCCTCATCCTGCAGCACGAGGGAGGAACGCTGAAAAAATGGGACGCGTCAACACCACGACAGTGGCTGGAGCTTGGAGCATCTGACGACTCTACGAATAGAAAAGAGCGCTGCTGGGGAAGCAGGGGAGGGCACGGGGGCTGCAGGTAAGCCCACGCCCGGGGATGGAGCCCTAGCTCAGCTCTGTCTCCAAACTAAAGCCTGAGTGTCTCCTGGATCTCCCTCCTGGAGCCAGAGCCAGGGTGGGATGCTGCACCCCGCTCCAACCCACGGCGTACCCAGGGACCGGTCGCGTCCCGAGCAACTTCGGGCGACAGCAGCATTTAATTTGCTCATGGAATAAACGAACTTACAGGATGGTTTTCAGAATTACTGGTTTTTTTTCAGAGTTCCTTCTTTCATCTGTTAAATAAAATGCAACGCAATTACTGTGCTGTTCTCTCCAGGACTGCAGAGCTGAGCCTAAGCTACACCTCAAGATCTGCGAATGCTGAAAACATTTGGATTCTAAATTGACACTCTGCAACTTCACTTCAATTTCAAGTGTTCACTCTGCTTTTTTGCAAAATCAACTTGAAACAATTCCTCTGTTTTGCCTTGTGCGTGGGCTGAACAAAAAACCCTGACTTGTAAGGAAACCCGAGTCTAAGTCCTGTCCTCCGCGAAACACCACCTCTACTCTCACGACCGTGTCGAGCACGCGATCTGTCCGACTGCTATTAAGGCTCCTCCTCCTCCTCCTCATTTTCTATTGCATAAGCGTGTCCAAGCCTCGCACCCCTCCGCTCCCAACAGCGCCCAGTTAGCAGGGCTCTTGCATATCAAGGTTTCGTAGGAAATCAGCAGCAAAACGCACAGGCTCTCAGTTGCACAAGGAAAATAGATATTTGTTGGGTTTGTTATTCTCTTGGCGGGCGAGGGTGTGGTGAGTAGGGTTACAAATAAGGCCTTTTGAGAATACATTTAGCATTCAATAATTAACGCTGTCTTAATAAAGTCCAGTCATGTACGATCCGGCCCTGATCGGTGAGATCACAAATAGCGCCGTTTTGTTGTTGGTTGTTTTTTTTTCCTTATCTTATGAATCGGTCGAAAGAAAAGGTTCAGAGTTGTATTTAAAACTAATGACTTTGCTTTCGAAAGTTCAAACTATATTGGCATCGCAAGGTCAGACATTTAGGAAACACCAAAGCTATGACAGGAGAGCGCTTCTGACAGGCTCTGCAGCGAAAATGTTCAAGAAACTACTCAAAGGAAAAGTAAATAGCAATAAACGTATGAAACGTGTTAGTTCGGTTTTTATAACTACTTTAGAATTTATCCCAGGTTCTTATAAAATATATAAAACTGAGATACAAAGAATTAGCAATGTAACTTTGCATTTCAAATGATCTTCAGCTACAGGTTTTGCTTTAAGAAAACAGACACTTGAAAAGCAGCTGTTCTGTAGTCTCTAGGTGCAGACACTTGAGTTCCTGGCAAACTTACCGTCAGGGCTTTTCTGAACTCCTCCATCATTTCCACGCTCTCCTATAACGAAACTCAACATTTCACCATTAAGTTTTTCTGCTCGTGGTTTCAAAGAGAGGCCATTACCGTTTCCCAGCATCGGTTTCAAAGTTCCTTTTTTCTTTTTGTGGGTTTTTTTTTTTCCCCTTTTTTTCCTTTTTTTTTTGTTCTTTTTTTTTTTTTTTCCCTTTATGAGCTTTAAACCACAGGGTGAATCCATGAAATGAGGTAAGTAAATTTGGCACACTTTTAGTCATGTCCATAAAACTTTTGGTAAGTTGTATAAGTGAACAATATCGTTTTCATCGTGAGTTACAGGTGCTTTCGAGGGGGGGTGGTTAGTACTTAACAACTGGAATGTTTCTAGTCAAACCAAAAGGCATAGCTGCAGAAAACACTCACAACCCAATGTTGATAGAGAAGTAAAAATATATACAATACAGTCACTTGTTCATAGTTTGGCACAATTTTTTTTGTTGTTGTGGGTAATAGTGCATAAACTACTGTACAACAGTATGACTTTTAAAACAGTCTTTCACAGAGAATACCAGGTTTAGGTTTGCTTTCAAATAATAAAATTCCCACAATTTCAAACGCTTCATTTCAGCACTTACATTTCAACATACCACAAGGCAGGTTTCGAAAAGGAACCGACGGGAAAAAAAAACCCCAACTGAGGAAAAAAAAGGAGGAGGGAAAAAAAAAAAGGGAAAAAAAAGAAGACCAAAAAAAAAAAGAAAAGAAACAAACATCAACCGTCTTTCTAGAAAAGGGAGTCTCTTCTTCAAATACAGGAAAAGCCAAAAACGTTGTTTCTGCTTTAAGAAGAATGGAGTCTGATTCCCTGCAGGAAAAAATCAAACATTTGATGCCATCTCAGTTAGCGCGCCTGGAGTCACCACGACGGAGCGTACGCGCTAAAGGCGGGCAGGTACAGAAGATGCAGCTTTAGATGATGCAGGTTAGGAGATAAACAGCAGAGGGGGCCAGAAAGCACTCAGAATTGCCACGTGAAGCTCAATTAGGAACGAGTTCTCGTTTGCAAAGTAAAGAGCCTTTAAGTTTCCAGATCTTGGCTTTTGGATGCATAACCGCTTTTTTTTCTTTTTTGTGGTTTAATTTTTATTTTTTTTTTTTTACAAAATGTTCCAAAAAAAAAAAAAAAGAGAAAGTCTTTCCTCGTCAAAATCATTAAAAAGAGCGTGTAATCGTGGTGGTGGTTTTTTGTAATTACCCCCAATAAATACGTAATTAAAAACTGAAGAAGCCAACCAGCAGAAAAGAGTAGCCTTGTTAGTTTGTTTAACCCCAGCCAAGCCAGAAAATTGGTCATTCTTTTAGGTAGCTTGCAAGTAAGAAGTATTTTCATGCATTTAAAAAAATTAAAACGAAAAGGAAAAAAAACCAAAAACCAAACCAAAACCCAAACGAAACAACCAACCCCAAACCAGAAACCAACCAAAACTGTAAAGAGAAAGGAAAAAAAACCAAAAATTTTTTTTTTCTTTTTTTTTTTTTTTTTTTTTCATGCAACTTTTGCTTTCAGGAAGGAAAAACTGAGGAGCAGCGGGCGTAGCGGGTGGGAGGGAGGTTAGGGGGCATCCCAGCCAGTTTGGTGCAGCATTACCTCAGTTTCTCAAAAGCAGCTGTCACGGGTGGGTCCTTGTGGGGCTGTTCGCGGTCCGTTCGCTTTATTTTACAGTTCTCATCCCTCAGCGATTTCGAACTGGATTTATGACGATAGAGTTTTTTATGGGTAGGTCCGTTATTGCCTAAAGTGCTCAGGTTACTATAGTTTTTATCAAAAAAGGGAGCGTGAATGTCCGTGCTGTACCCGGTTGAGCAGTTGGGGCGAGCGGGGTCGCAGGTTACGGCTTTGCCGTTTTTGCTAGAGCCCTTGTTGTTCGACTTGTGGTTCTTTGCCGCCGCCGGCGAGCCGCCGTTCGCCTTCTTCTTTGACTCTTGGGAAGTCCCTGCCAAAATTTTAAGAGTTTTCAGTTTCAGGCTGTTGGACTCCGGTGACCGGAATATGTCTGGAACGCTGTTGTGGCCAACTGGCCCCCACAAGGGCTCGATGGAGGCCATCATAAACCTCTGGACGTCCGCCATTCCCGACGCGATGTTGGACAGGATGTTGGAAGGTTCTTCAAACTCCCTCTGGTCGTCGTCCAGGAGGCTGGTGGCGTTGCCCAGGCTGGCTTCCGACCAGCCCGCGCCCCCGTCTTTTCCCAGCGCCCACTCTCCGGAGAGCCCGTTGTGCTTGCCCAGTTTCACCCCGGCTGGGCTGCAATGCTGAGCACTCTCGGTGAGGCCCTTGGTGGTGGCGGTGGCTGCGTTGCTCAGCTGGTTGACCGCCCTGCCGCCAACCACCGGAGCCTTCTCGCCGTTGACTCCCGCTGCATTCTTCCCTTTCCTGGTGGATTTGGGTGCCTGCCTGGAGTTTTTCCCTTGCGGCTTATCGGTTCCTTTGTTGGTTTTGGGTGATTTTTTCCGGGTGGCTTTCTGGGAAGAGCTTTGGTTTGTACCCACATTCTTGCTGGATGAACTTTTCCTCTTCGATTTTGACACTTTGCTATTGGTGCTAATTTGACCAGATGGCTCATTAAATGTTGACAAGCATGGACTCTTTTCGAGAAGGCTGACAGAATCTTCATCGTTGAACATATGGAACTGGAACTGGTGATTATTTAAAGCAAACCCATTATCTGTCTGATCCTCGGTCTGCAGGACCCCGCAGTTCCACTTGACCTTCTCGGAGCTGTTGATGGCGGCCTGGGGGCTCTCCTGATAGCCCTTCAGGGTGCCCAGTGGCTTGGCATCGGAGCCAGCTATCTGCGGGGACAGGTTGGGAGTGTCTGGAGGGGACATCTCCGAAAGCGACGACTGGCGGAACTTATCAGGCGTGAAGTTGGAAATGTCTAAAAGGTCCGTGGACTCCTTCAAAGGGCTGATTTCATCTATGCTCTGCTGGATCACTAGCTTGGGACTGCAGTGGGCCAAGAAATCGTCATTAATATCATCCTCGCCGTCCTTTTCACAAGACTTTAAACTTAAAGAACTGTAATTGCTAGAACTAACTGACAATGAACCCACTGAATCAAAACTAATGAGCCTGCCATCATCCGTACTTAGTGTACCTCGCTGGAAATGAAAGCGCCCCTCTCCATTATTAAAATGACATGACTGATAAGAATCATCAGACTGCACTTGTTGGCTATCCGGCATGTAATTTTTTTGGTATAGCAATTTGCCGCTATTCAGATTGACTTGAGCGTATCCAGGGGCGGGGAGGCCGTCTGCACCCGCGCCGCCGCCGCCGCCGCCACCAAACTCGCTCGGCAGCCCGGCCGCCTCCCGCATGTCGCCGGGGAAGTCCTGGCAGTTGCTGCCGGCAGCCTTGCTGGCCGGCCACATGCTACCGAAGCTGCTCTGCTCCATCTCCAAGTGACCGGGCGACTGCTGCAGCTCCGACTCGGAGGGCGGGGAGAGCACGCAGCTCTGCGCTGGCTGCAGAGCCGGGAAGGGCTTTTCTGCCGGGACGATGCTGGGGAGGGGGTGCTGCTGCTGCTGCTGCTGCTCGGAGGGATGCTGGGTGAAGTATGAGATACCGGTGTTGCTCGACAAATCAGAAGCATCTAACAACGTCTGCAGATACCCTCCGGGGATCAGGGGTACATTGGTGGTGATATTAGCAGATGGCAGAGGCTTGTCTGAAGAGGAGGTGGATGGTAGGAAAGGAGAATTTTTAGCAACCTTATCCTCGTGGCACTCCGGGAGATGGGAGCTGCCTGAAGCACAGGGAACGTTTTCGTCCTTCAGACGCGCTGCAGAGTCCTGGCTTTCCAGCACCGGGGAGCCCTCTGCCGCACTGGTAGCAGCTTTGATCTTCTTGCACTTCAACCTGGCTTCACTTTTGAATTTGATTCTGCGGAGCACTTTCCTCTCCGGCCCCTTGTGCTCCCGCTCCTGCGATTTGCATTTCAGGGCGGCGATGCCCGTGATGTCGTTTACGTGTAATCCGTTGGCACAGCTGGGGGTGGCGATGGCTAGCGCCGGCAGCCCTTTCAGGCCCGCGTCCTCCTTACTGCTGCAAGGCTGCTTGTGATCAGAGGAGCAGGAGCCCAGCTTGTTCACTGATTGCTCGATGGCTTTAATTCTTTGAATCCGGTGCCTGTTTGCTAGCTTGCATTTTCGCTTCCGTGGGTGAGGGAGGAACGAAGCATCTGAGCCGTTAAGATAGAAATTCTGCTTGTGGTAGAGAGACGATCTGAGCAAATCCAGCCGGCTCTGCTGCCTCTCTTGCCAGAAGCCCTTCAGTGGGGCCAGCTTCTCGTATTTGCTGAGCAGCTCCTCGTTCAGGGTAACAGTTGTCTCGTTGGCATCCACTTTGCTGAGCTTCACCAGCATATGCTTCTCCCCTTTAAACCTGTTAATGATGATGTACTTGATGATAACGGGGGGCTCCTTGCGAGAGACTTTTCGCCGCTTCTTGGGGCACCACTCGTCATCGTCCTCTTCCTTGGGCCCGTCCGGGAGCCACTCCTTCTTGTCCAGGATCTTCTCGTTCTCGATGGAGTCCACATCGTACAGGTAGTCATCGCTGTATCGCACTTTCCTCTTCGCCCGCAGCCCATAGTTCTGCTGAATGAAGGAGCTGGAGTGGTCCCGGGACAGGTACCGGCTGCAGTCCTTGATATCCTGCAGCACGTCGTAGGAGGACTCTGTGCAAGTGCTGTCGTCGCTGAACTCCCCAGAGTCCTCCGTGGAATTCACCGAGTCCAAGAAGTGGCTCCTCTTGGAGCCCACGTACTGCACCATCTCTGTGCTGTTGCAAGATTTATTTAAGGCAGCTTTCTCCTCCTCCTCACCCTCCTCTTCCTCGCCATCCTCCTCCTCCTCCTCCTCCCCCCAGATGATGCCTTCCTCAGATTTGAATTGAGCAGGGTCGGTGGCACCGCTGGGCCCCCTTTTCAGGGTGCTCCTGCTGTCCCTTTTGGTGCAGTTGCTGAACACGCTGGGGAAGAAGTTGAACTGGGCGTCCTCTTGTAGGGTGGTGGTCTTCTCCCGCACGTTGTCCTGGAAAGATTCGTATCTAATCTTTAGGGAGCAGACATCGCTTCCCAAGGTGGAATCGTCGTCATCAAACATGTAATTATCCACGTCTTCCTCGGAAAACAGATTTACAGAAAGCTCATTTTTGGAGCAGAGGTCAAGCAGCTCAATTTTACTTTCACTAATGAAAGATTCAAAATAGCCCCATTCCTGGTTGGGATTTGTTAGTAAAGGTTCCTCACCATTGCATTTGTCTAATAGTAATCCCTCGTAATAATTTTTCTGAGTGGGGTCCTCTGAATCACTGTCAGATTTTTCTGCATCTCTTTTGTCCGCTGCCCTCGATTTATGCATAGGGAAGCTTAAAAGCTGGTCTGAAAGCAGTTGATCCCCGTATCTCATGGTTTCTCCTGTGCTCATGCAGTGAATCCCTATATCAGAGACCGAACAGGTGTCATAATCCCTATTTATATCCCCCACTTTCAAGCTTATTCCCGGCTCTGCATCAATGCCGTCCTTTGATTCAATAAAGCAGCCCAGACAGGTCCGGCTCGGCTGCATCAAGCAGTCGCCTGTCAGCGCCGACATGCCTCCGGGCTCCATCATGGTGAAGGGAGCCTTCTCGCAGTCGCCCGGCAGCGACCAGGAGCTCATGCCCTTCGTCACGCAGGACGTGAGGGAGATGGCGTGGGCGGAGGAGTCATCCGAGGCGTGCTCGGGTACATCCGTGAGCCTCAGAGGCGACGGGGGGCTCAGCAAGCAGGGCTTCTTTGAAGTCAGGGGCGTCAGCGACCGGTGGCACGCGTGGTTTTCCTTCTGAGCTGTCGTCAAGGCTGAGAACGTCACCGCAGCCTCGGCGGCGGTGCAAGGCCTCTCATCGCCGTCCAGGGCGTGCGATTCTGGGGGCAGGGGGGGTGTAAGGAAAAGGGAGGGAGAAAAGAAAGAAAAAGAGAGAGGGTTTACAACGCTTGCAGTTCTGCTCGGGCTCGCCGCCCCGCTCCCCTTCTCCCTAGGGTTTGGTGGTGACTTTTCCCGACCGCTCCTTTGGGAAGCGGCGGGCACCCTTCCCACGAGAGCACGGTGCTTTGCATCTGGATCCAATTAACGTGGTGATGTGCAAGGGAAGGAGAGGGCAACACTCTCCCCCCTGCAGCCAGCTGGAAGAGGTACAAGAGTATGCTTAAAAAAACCCCAAACCCATCCGTTCTTTCCTCCTCATATACATATCGTTACCTGGATACTGCCTTTCAAATCTGACAAGGTTATTAAAAAACAAAACAAGCCTAATAAAAATGTTCCCATTAACATTGACAAAAATAATGGAAAAATAAGATTCTTAAAGAAACAAAGCATCCCCCCTGTGGTGTCTGCAGCTTAAACATACCTGAGCTGCGTTACTGCTCGAGAGCAGAAAGTTACGGCTATTTCTAAAACCCAAGTAGTCTTTTTGTCACTGTCCACGCCAAGGGGAAGTAGAAGGTAACACAGAATTAAAGCAATTATTGTTAGAATTATTGTGGGTTTTGCCATTCTTCCCTAATCCCTCAAAATGCCCTTTTTAATAACGTTAAGGGTTTCTTTTTTAACCTAAGAATTTTTTATTTTTACCTCGTCGCACTCTTTTATGGCAGAATAAAGTTATGAATATACTTTTATCTGACTTCTGGCTCAACAGACGATACAACCCTTGAAATTTTAATACGATGCCTTTTCATCCACGAAGGCGCTCTGATATCTCTGTATTAAAATACATACACCAGTGTGTGCACTCGCACCAGCCGGAGACCTCTGACGACTCAGAGCTGAGCCCGGAGCTTTTGTAGCAGGCTCACATCTTCCTTTTTCGGTGGCTCCCCTGAAGGCTGGGGGGGGCACAGGCTTTCTGAGGGGGGGCAAGCGCTTTAAAATGCAGCTGGAGCATCAGGCTGTCGCAAGACGTTCCCCCTGCACAGGGCTCTGGGGGGGCCACACCCCGAGGGCTGGGCCCCTCCGCACCAGAAGGACATGGNCAGCTCCCTGACAGGAGGGGTGGGCAGGGGGGGTTGGTCTCTGCTCCCCAGCACCAAGGGATGGGACAAGAGGGAACGGCCTCAAATTGCTCCTGGGGAGGGTCAGGTTGGAGCTTGGGGAAATCCCTTCCCCGACAGAGTGGTCAGGGCTGGGGACAGGCTGCCCAGGGAGGGGGGAGTCCCCGTCCCTGGGGGGTTCAAACAGAGTGTGGCCGTGGCACTGCGGGACAGGGGGCAGCAGCCATGGGGGGTTGGGCTGGCGGTTGGACTTGATGATCCTAGAGCTCATTTCCAACCTTAAGGATTCTAAGAAATGGGGCATCCGAAGGGATGTGGCACCTACAGGGTTGCTGCCACCCTCCGTGACAAGTGCTTTTACTCAGAACCGACAGAAAAGCCAGCCTGCGCCCGCGCCCAGGCCAGCCGACACCGGCTGGTAAGGGAAGGCTCGTGCAGGCACACGTACCACCGGCACGATGAAACACCCTCCGTGCCACCGTGCCCGCGCTGCCGAGCAGAGCTGGGCTCCTACTGGCAAGTGGACGACACAAAAAGAAGCGGGACGCAATGGAGAGCTGCCTGCCCGTGCCAAGCGTAAAACTTAGAGGAGGTCAAAATCTCCCCAGTCTCATCCCAAAAGCTCCCGGCAGTTTCGTGCTATGGGGGCCTTAGGGATGGAGCCACGGGTGAAGTCTTCAGCCAACACCAGCGAGCTGCAGTCGGAGCCACGCAGCGCTCTGGGGAGTTTAAACAACTTTCCAAAGGCTCTACAAATCAAGGCAGAAGTGCAACGCAACGCCTGGAAACGCCTTCAGCACGCGTGGCTTGGAAAAGGCTTGCCTGAAATCCGTGCTGCTTCCCTTCCCTTCTCTCCAAAAGGGTTAAAAGAAGGGGATTTTTTTGAGGCCCTCCCACCAGTTTTTAGATCAGAAATGCAGAGGTGGTATCTTTTTCCTTAAGCACCAAAACAAATTAACCAGTGCGGTTCCACTTCAGAAGTAAAATAAAATAAAAATCAGCTCGGAGCTGACAGGAAGCATGGAAAATTTGAGGATAAAAGAAGAATGTCTGTGAATGCTGTAGACTCAAAAAAGGGGGAGGCAGAAAGCTGAAATTCAATCTCAAATGCTGCATTTAATACACAGAGATGCTATTCCATAGAATAAACTCCTTGGGTTTATACTTGTATAAGTGAACTTAGCTCCTGTGAAATACAAATTACAAAACTTGATTTCCTGGGGCTTGTATCATCCTAAAATCAGGCTCATGTTCAATTGATGCTCTCAAGTAAACCATACTCCAGAAGACTACAGGTAAAAAAGAAAAAGGCGGAGAAGCGAAGCCACCTTTCCCGGTTTAACTCAACCGCCACCCAAAAGCGCACGGGCAGCCTGAGCGGAAAAACACCGAACCAGCCTGCGGCCGCTCAGCTCGGAAGGGAGGCCAGTCCCTGCGGGGGCACTGCTCTGGATGCCCACAGCCAGCACCCATCTGCAGGTAGCGTGAGAGGAGGCAAAAAGCACCGGCCCCATGCCCAACGCCATCAACGGGGAGGTGGTGGCATCAGAGCTACTGGCTGGCTCACTGTTTCGGATTCAGTAGCAACTCCTACACCACAATATTTAATTAAAGCACTTTTTAAGCCCTGTTTAACTGAATTTCATGGAAGCAGTATCAGGTTCTAGAAATCACCCGTCTTTGCTGAGCAGGTAAGCGCTGACTTTACTGCCCGTTAGATTAGATGAGGGGACCACGGCTGGAAAATCTTGCAGCTCCAGCAGCTGCCATCAGCTGCAGCTTTACCACGCGTAGTCATGAAGCAGATGGGCTGACCAAGACAGGCACCTCCAAAATCCCATCGCGGGGGCAAGCGCAAGCGTACGCTTCACCTGCCACCAGCACACGTTGCAGGGTCCTCACGGGCACCCGCGGGTCTGGAGTCACTCCAGGTTTTCGGTAATGAACAAGAATGATGTTTGACTCTCCGTGCTCTTGCTGAGTAAACCTTGGTTTGAGGAGACTGAAGGATTTGAACATACAAGACACATCAGAGGACCAAGTCCTTGATATCTAACGGGGTCAAATTTATATAAATATACATCTACCAAAATTTATAGGCCAATACAAAATGTAAAAAGCCGTGAAATTAAACATAAAAACATGGTGAAGAATGAAAACGTGAAGCTCTGCCCCAACGCTGGGCTGCCACTGCATTCGCTGTGGCTAGCAACTAAAGTCCAAGTGACTTGCGAAAATGCTCCGAGGACTATTTACTTCAGCCAGGTTTTCAGGTAGCAGAGCGCTGTTACGCCTAATTAGTTACTGCTTTTGAAAGCAGGTATGGAATCGATTAAGTTGATACAGACAAATTTAGGTATTTGGGGCAGGCTGCTGGAAGAGGCTGGTCCTTCCCCACCGATGTCGACGGAAGCTGGAATGCCTTAGTGGCTCCCAGGAGCACGACTGCAGCCTGCAGCCCTACCGCGTGTGCGTAATCTTCTATGACTTTTTTCCCTAAGAAACCAAACTAAAATCAGTAATTCAAATTGCATGTGCAACATAAACATTTCCAACCATGCATATGCATGGGCAAAAGCAGCACTTGTTAAGACCTAAAAAGGCGCAGATTCATAGCCGGAGTGACATCTGGGCAGAAAATACACGTTTACCATACTGCTCCACATTGCAGAGATACCTGCAAACTGCTAAAATTAAATACACGACAGGAATTAGGAAAATAAGTTGGCCTGCAAGTTGTCGCTGCTCCCTCATGTGCTGTAATTAAGTTCCTTACCATTTTCTTTCACCCCATTAATCAGGATAGTTTCTTGGTCTTCTGAGGCACAATCCTGCTCTTGTTGGTCATCCATCAATTTAACCTCTTTCTGTTCACTCCATGCCCCACTGCATCTGGCCAACCTGCGCATTTCCAGAAACATAACCACAGTCAGTACAATTCCCAGAATCAGCTCAAGGAACCGTGAATAAAAAGTAACAACAATAAAACCCCCGCACAACCTCACATGCCGCCCTTACCCTGCTTAACAGGACAAATACTATTCATTTAGGCCACCGTATTTTCACTTTTCCACTCCAAAAGCCAAGTCCCACGTATCTCAGCAAGGTTAAAATGCTACGTATCACCACTTGCTTCCCCAAAGTCCTGTAGAAGGTGGAGCTGTGCTCCGCACCTCTGCAACACCCCTCACGTCGCCCAAAAGTGCTTTGCACAAGCAGGTAAGTGTTATAATCGTCAGATGGGTGAGCGGAGACAAGAAGAGGAGAGGACTCGCCCCGGTTAAGACAACAGCATCCCTGCGTTGGAGTCGCAGGTATCCTGAGCGACAGGCATTCACCCTAGCTACCACTGACTGCTCTGGTCTTCCAAGCGCTGCAGGTATGAAAAACTCCCCCAATAAAGCAGTTTTTGGGGAAAAAAATATCTCTGTTCTCATTCTTCACTCAAAACACTTCATCATGAGAGCGCCTTCCTTGGAAGGCTCGTTCCCCAGCCACCTCCCACCACCGTCACGGTGCCTGTTCAGCTCGGTTGTAGGACCACCAGTCGAGGCTGACTGGACTTGATGGTACTTCTCTGCAGCAACAAAAGCGGGATCAGAAGCAGGCCCAGATGTTCTCCCGTCCTCCCTTGAAGATGCCCCCACGTTAAAACAGTCGCCTGCCTAACGAGAGGGAGACTGCACAAGGCAGAGATGCGTTCAAACCCCTGGGCATGGGTGGCACAGGAAAACGCTCTTCAGTGCCCCCGATGGACAGAATTTCACCTCTTTGACTGTAAATTCAAGTCAGAATCTGCTTTTTTTTCCTTCTGGCAACTGGAACTCAGCTTTTTCTCTCTCTTAGAACGGGTGCTAGGTTGAAGCATTGTTTTAGGTGGGGTTTTTTTGTGGGTTTTTTTTCGGTTTGGTTTTGGTGGTTTTGTTTAAAATCAACATTTGTCAATGTCTGATCTTCCCACACTACTCACTGCCCTGGGTTCAGCAGCCAAACTTCATTCATATTCAGATTTGCAGTGGAGTCCTCTTAATTAACGTGAAATCTTTACAACCGCCTTAGTAAGTGAAACCTTCACTGAACTTCAAGATGTTGTGACACCGAGAGTAAGATAAGAATAACAAGCATCAGTAACTCAATTCCTTTGCATATTTAGAGGAATATTTAACTAACCCTGAGAGTTTTACTTTGATGCAAATCCCTATTTCTAAGCTCTGAAAACGCGTCGGTTTGCTGCAGTAAGACCCCTGTCTCCCGCCAGCACCCGCACCCTCCCCACCACCCCGGGCTCCCACGGCGGTTGAGAAAAGCTCCGGCCAAAGGATCGTTGACGTGTTGTACCAGGAGCGACTCGAAATGCCAAAGCACAGATCAGGCGGCGGCGGGAGTTATTTCCACTGCGACTTGAAGAAGATTAACTTCTAAGTGTGAAAGCTGCTCTGCGTTTTCCAGGAACGGTCTACAACTTCATGCCGCCTTGATAGTATCTCTTGCCTATTAAATGTATCTTAATTAGTGTAAATATTAATAAATTAAGCTTTAAAAATATCTATTAAAGAAAATATGAATAAAATATCTTAAGCCTCAGGAAAACCAGAGGCTTCTCAGGAGACCGGAGAACCACCCCTGGCCCTACACATGGCTGTGTGCTGCCCGAGGAAGCTCTGGGAGAAGGAAAAGCTGAGCTGAGTAAGGAGCTTCAATAGACTGTGACCTGGTAGATGTGTTTTGCAGACCCTCGTGGTTTGCCAGGTGGGAGAGGAACGTGCAAAGATCTTCCATTTCAATTAACCGCAGGCAGGTAGGGTCGGAGGATGGTACCTTTGGCTACGCACGCGGACAGATCTGAACCTGTTGCTCCCTTCAACGTGCTCCGTGTGGACGATGGGACCATCACCTTCAAGAAGGTTATAATCAGCGTTCCTGCATACTCTGATCTCCACCGCCTTTCTGAAGTGCAGAGGGGATGCTCTGAGAGAGGCTCATCCGTGCACGGTCACCACCAGAGGCAAAGGGAAGAGGTCCTGCCACTGCGCCTCGCTTGCGACTATCTGTAGCTGAGGGGCTTCAGCATTCAGAGACTACATGCACAATTTATTCTATTAATTTCCCTAATTATTTTCAACCCAGCTGACACTGCTGGCCTCCACGGCACCGTGCGGTAATGCGCGCAGCAGCTTCTGTGCTGTGTGAAATGAATTTGGGTTTGTTTGGTCTGAACCTGCTGCTCTCCAAAGGAGGGGACATGTTTTCTCACAGAAACCCAGTCCTAGAAAGGACACGGAGTATGACCATCACCGAAATACTTAATAAGATTTGTATTCACAGGAGAACCACAGTGACACTTCAAGTCGCCCAAAAACGTAAGCCACATCAAGACACTACTGAACTTCTCCTCACTGGTCAACATTCAACCCGCAGGAACCAGATTGAGGGGTAAGAGCTGATCCAGTGTTGCTGTAGAACACCTCATCCATCAAGTCAAGTCTTTGTTTTATCAGTACGATAAGCTGAGACCCGCGGTTCTAAGCTCAGAAGCACAAGCATCGTCTCTGCACGGCTTTGATGACCTGATTTTTGCCTGGGTGTAGGGGTTTAGAGCGATTTGGTGTAAGCTGCCACAGGTGGCCTGCTTTCAACCGGTGACACAATCACAGCGTATTAAAGGAACGGCTTGCAATGAATAAAACATGGGACAAAAGCAGAAACAATAATTCTCCAATAATGTAAATTTGTCACTTCCAGCGCACAAAACATCTCCAGAGAGAAAATAACAACACGGACATAAAACACTAGCGAGCTCACCAAGAACGATCCCAAGCATTTTAAAGAAGGCATCATCTGATTACCGCTGGGACTTCCACCGGAGGAGGAAGGAGCACGGTCCTACGCGTGGGTTGCATGCCTCTCTGCCTGCTTCCTTCTTGCTCTTTCAGAGGAGTCGGCGGTTTGACTGCAGTCTGCAGCTTGCAGAAGGGAGGCTTCTGCCTTTCCTTACTTCTGACGTGCTCAACAGCCAACCTTCAAGGAGGGAGCAGGGCTGGTTTGGGCAACAGATCGAGAAGGCAAGCGGTGGGCAAGCAGGCAGCCAAGCAAATGGAGGCAGGAAAAGAGAGTTTATAGGTGGGGACACCTCTGGGACATTTAATCTCCTATTATTATTTTTGGGGATGTGTGTGAGTACGCGGGAGGGAAGTGCAGAAGAGATGTTTCCAGTGGATGCAATCCAAAGGCTGGAGAAGACAACGAAGGTGATGAAAAGCAAGAACAAAGGGCACGTGCCTGCGGACAACTATTTGCCTCGAGCACGATAATTCAGAGAGCAGAGCTGAGCTCCACGAACGAGCTGGAAAGAACCGAGAAGAGTTTGGACGGGGGATCTTCACATATGGTCGGAGAGAGACAAAGTGTGAATGAGACAGACAATCTGAAGTTTGGAGAGACCTACTGAACCAGAGGACCTTTCGGGAGCAGCGTGACCGTGAAAGGTCAGATCCCAAGAGGGACAGGGAGAAACACCGGCGGCTGCAAAAGAAAAGCTGACAAAGGGGCTTGATGCGATGCAGAACAAGAAGAAACCGAAGGCGGGGAATAACAAAGAGGAGAACAGCTGGGTCCCTGGGAAGGAAAACTAAATCAAGAGAGGTCTAGGGTATAAAGGCGATGGGCAGAGAATACACCGGGTGGCAGGAGAGCACAAAACACAGAGCCATCTGCGGACAGAAGAATAAAAGGGAGATAATATGGATTTCAGATGGCGTCAGGCAATTGAAGAGATACACGACTGGGGTCATGCTATTATGAATAACCGACAGGAGGAAAATCAGTCACCAGCTTGAAGTTTATGAACTTGACTGGAACGGGAGTGAATGGAGAAAGAGGACGGCGGGCAGAAGACAATGGTCGAAGATGCAGAGTCAGATGAAGTTCAGGTCCCGGAGGAGCAGGGCAGAGGCCCAGCTTGGCAGGCTGCGCTTCAAGGATGGTCACAGGTGGTTCAGTCGCAGGGAAGAATTCGGAAGACTTGTCTTGATTTGCAGCACGTACTTTAGGGCATTGGTCTGCTAAGATCACAGCTGGCATGACAGAGAAAGACACTGGCTTAGAAAGGAGATCAAAGGGAGGAAGTCGCAGAAAGCAAGCCACAGAGCCAAACAATAATCCAACTAGTTTTAAGCACGAGATGGACGAATTAATGGACAGAAGGACAGGATGCAGTTGCCCGCAATAGCAATAGCAAGACTCGGTGACCTGGAGAAATCCCTTTCGGCCCTATGACTCATGTCAGATGAAAGATTGCTAGTACCTCAAAAAACCCCTCAGCACCACAGCTGAGAAAATTCTCCCCTCCTCACGGTTCCTGCCAGTTTTCCCACCGCTTGTGCTAACGGGGTTGTACAAAAGCCGTTAGCGACTAGATCGCGCGCACAGGTCTGGAAGGATACAGACACAGCAGCCGGTACGGACCCTCCACTGCAAACCTCCCGCTGCCCTGTGAGCAGGTCTTCTCAGCCCAGATGGCCAAGTAACCCAAAGCACTTTTTTGTTCTGTTTTAAAAACGCACATGACACTCTAGAAGCTTTACGGTCATTGGTGTTGCCGGAGCGGAGGCCGTTGTGGCCAGAGAACGAAAGGCGATGGCCCGGCTGAGGCCCTGCTGGCTCCCTCTGCTCCCAGCCATCTCTAGAGGCAATCTCCTGGTATAACATCCCTTCACCAGTTCATAATACCCAGATTATTTCTTTTCCTATACATTCAACAGCGTATGCAAAGCATCAGCAACACAAGCAGTGCTCCCTATGGGGAATGAAATCGAGCGGTGCTGGTTATTTACCTAGAACAGGGGTAAGAAGAGGAGGAAACGCCTGAATTGCAAAGCCAGAACATCTGGACATGCTCCCACGTTCATCACCAGCCACAGGAATGACCAGATTATATTCACTTAAACCTGGTGCTGT
This sequence comes from Psophia crepitans, assembly GCA_013399095.1. Lineage (NCBI taxonomy): Eukaryota > Metazoa > Chordata > Aves > Gruiformes > Psophiidae > Psophia > Psophia crepitans. Next base: position 204,825 of record VWZZ01008136.1, on the reverse strand, counting down.
TTTGTACAGCTTGGATTTAAGCACGTTCCTACTAACGTTAATTTTGCAAAGGCAAAAGGGGAAACACCACCAATTTCTACAACCACGAGGGAAAAATGCACCTGCTCAATGCCCGTTCTTCTGCAAAGAAAACAACAAGTTGCTTTGCTTCTTTCTCAGCCAGAAAACGCCCGTTTCCCCCCAGCACCGCGTTCAGCTGTCCCGAATGGACGGGTACAGGTAGGCGTCCATCACCTTGCTGCTGTCAGAGGTGCCACAGGGAGAGGACGTGCCCTTCAGCCTCACCAGACGGACAGCCCTGGTTCCCCAGATGCCGGCCAAGGGACCTGCTGGAGAGATCTCCTCCAGCCAAGAGGACTCTCGGCACACTCTTCCTTGGGAAGCAGCAGCGATTTGGCTCGCGGCATTTTCCAGCGGAAGCGGTGATGGTGGCTGTGACGCCCTGGAAGCACTTACAAGGCACATGACTGATTTTTTAATATATATCTACGTCCACAGCTAGTTGGACATCCCCTCGTTCATATATCCTGGGCACCAGCATTACGCTGTTGAAGGTTAATATACTGCTTCCAAGCAGAGGAGAAAAAAATCTACCAGGTAAAAATAAACAGCCTACCAGACTGCCTGAAAGCCCACCTACACGTAGGGGAATTATATTAGATGGACTAGATTATGGGTTAGCGATAGCTGTTCCATAATTAAAGCTGCAATAGTGTTTTGGCTTACAGCTGAATAAACAAAAGGTCACTAGCACCCAGACAGAACCCAGCGTGCCCGTTCCTGTTTACACACAGCTTTCACATAGCGAGCGCTTTTATTTGTTGTAGCTCGTGAGGGTTGAGGGAGAGGGAGCATCCAAAGGGAAGGCAAATCTTTTTATGGAGAAGTGGGGGAAGAAGGCGAGGAAGATGTGGCTTTTCTTTCCTGCAGAGCTGTGAATAAGCGCAGGTGTTCTCTATATGCGGTTGTATCTTTCAAAAAAAGAGCTTTAGAGAAATTAATTACATGTCAGAGCCCCTGACAGGTCTTTTAAGAATTATGATACTTTTGAATGAAAACATTATATACTTATAAAGAAATACCATGTAAATGTCTCTGAGGTATTTACATTCAGTGGAGTGATAGTAGAAAAGAATTCAGCTCTATCCGTGCTACGAACGGATGCTGAACACGCCGTGCTCTTCCTAACGTCGACATCTCCTGCCCTTGCAGGACTTCATTAACTCTCCTGCAGCAGCACAAACCAGAGTTCGGGGGCACCTGGCAGGAACGAGCCGCACGCAGAACCAAGGCTCTCCCCAAGCGCCAGGACAGCTTCGCTCGCCGCTCCGGACCGCAGCCCCGAGCTGCTCCCCAAAACAAGGCCACCGCGTCGCACGCCGCCGCCTGCGCTGAAGTGGGCAGCGAGACCTCTGCAGAGGAAAATATCCGAGCGGTTTTGTGTTTGGGGGTTGGCTTTGTTTCGGGTTTTTTTCCTTTCAGCCCTGACAAAACCTGGGCAGGATGCAGACAGGGAGCTTCCCATGGAGAAAGTGAGGTGGGCAGCGACCCTGCCCCGCGCCAGGAGCCGGGGCAGCGATGCCAGGCTCATCGTTCGCTGACCTGACCGATGCTATTTTCCTACCACATTCTGAAATTCTCAAATCCCTTTTATTCCATGGATTCCACCTGATCCTTGGTTTTTCACTATAATTTGATAACTGGTGGGTGAAGTGACAAAAATTCTCACTTGCCAGCAGATGGGGATGTATTTTACTACTAAGTCTCTAAAAAAGAGGTTCTCTAGAAGTACCTCTCTGCGTAAACCTGTTTTTCCAAGAACTGACATTTTTATTTAGGCCAAGGGTCTCCGAATTTTGCCCAGCACCATGGCAAGAAAAAAAAATACGCAGAATACATGATGTTTCCAACACTGACACAGGGTCGGAAAGGTGAAGTCCGTAAGGAAAGGTACGGTGCAAAACCATCCTCCTACTCTGCCCATCATGAAGTGCTTCTTCGGTCCACAAAAGGGATCTTGGACTTAAGGGTTCTGTTTTCAAAGCTGTTTTCCCAGGAAAATCTCATGAGGAAATCGTGCCTAACTGCAGTTCCCTGGGCTTTTCCTATCAAGGATGGTGAGCACCTGGGAGAAAAAGCCAAGCGAAGGAGACCTAGAAAACAAAGAAGGCCTTAGTGGGTCAATCCCAGCAGTGAGACATCTAAAACCCTTTGAAGAGGTAAGGTTTGATAGACTCAATGTTAGCTGAGAATAGGTTCGGCAACCTAGGAGTAAAAACAGCTGAGAGTTTCCAATTAGGAATAAATCTGGGAGAAAGAACCGAAGTTGATAAAAAAAGAGCTCGCAGAGAAAATGGAGAACACAAAAACCATGAAAAGAAGAAACAATTTACGAACTAGTGTGTTCCCAGAAGGTGTAAAGGATGGATGGCTTGTTAATATTCATAGCAAGCCTCCACTTTCTCCTCAGCTGAAAGCAGATGCAACAATTATCGCCGAGCCTGAGCCCCAACTCCAGCAGACCCCGAGATATGATATTAAGAGCAGACTATTTTAGAGCTGAGACTGAATAAATGACAGTTTCTGACCTTACTCTGGGAGGACATAAGGTGCAAGTGTTTCAAGACCTGTCACAAACAACTTTAAGGAGAAACGAAGGAAGTGAACAAAATTACAGCCTTCCTGAAAAAGCTCGAGTGAAATACAGAAGGAGCTTTCTCTGTAAATGTATTCTCAGACATCAAGAACAGCAGTGTATCATAAAGGGAAAAAGGCGGCAATTATAATCCTTGAGAAGCTGAAACGCGTGAGGGAGTATCTGAAACACGGTGTATTTCAGCATAAAACGGCATCGGCTCAGGGAAACGAGTGCTGCGGCACCCGAAAGACGACAGTACCAAAATGCAAAGAAAGAGAACGACGAGTCGTTGCACGACGGGTATGAGACAGGGCAGGAACTGGGGACAGAGGGAACCTCCTAGGGAAAAAAAGTCCAAGGAGTAATGCGGAGAACAGAGTGTCCGAGAAAACGGGAGGAAAAAGGATGGTCCGAGTCCAAAAGCAAAGGACGGTGGCTTCGGACGAGCACCGCTCAACGCCACGTCCCAAGACGGCAGTCACGGACATGTTAGAAAGCCGATGACTTCAGGTAAGGAGGAAACAAATACCCCTGCCTCTTCACCAGACGTGGGATGAATTTACACTGTGGGGCCGGGGAACTGTTCCCCTGGGAATATCGAGGGGGAGGCAATGCAGGAGCCCCGGCAGACACATGAGGGTTTCAGTGAGGACACCCAGTTTTAGGGTCAAGAAGCATAAGGAGGATTCCTGGCTACCAAGAGCAAGGGAGGACTATTAAGGAGAGTCGCTGCGTTTCTTTTTGGTCATCCTCTCTCATTTTATAAAAGGGGAATGGAATTAAGCAATAATCAGTGTTACCAGCTGCGCAGTTTTGGAAAGCACTAGCAAGCTGAGGGGTAGATTTTCGTCTCCTGAAAATGAAAAAGAACAAAAACTCTGTTTTAGCTGTGACGGCCTAAAGTAAAATCATTTCTCTAATTATTAACAAAGATGGATAGCCTTAGCCAAAGCAAGACGGTTTTACAACCGATGACAGACAGACCTAGTATTAAGCCATGGGTACAAGCCTATTAAAAAAATCAGTGATGAAACCTGTCACAGGTACAGCTGCCACCTCGCTCCCTAGGACAGGCTTGTAATTTCATGAGCTAAATATGTCCTTTCTGTCTTAGCAGGCAGGCTGTGGGATGAGGACTCCTGGTCCACCCTGACCAAAGGTCACCTCAGAAGAAAATTAACACCAGCAGCTATCCAGCCAGTGCTAGCTCCTCCTTTTTACAGCTTATTAGGGTTACTAATATGTCTGGAGAAGCAGAAGTTATCTTTGTCTGAGATGGGATGAGGAGAAGGCAAGAGAGGATTTTTAGGGATTTCCTAAACTTTGCTCCTTGACATATCAAGACTGGGAAGAGTGGAGGAAAAGGGGGTGCTTTTTTGGAAGAGCAAGACCTGAACGTATCTGAAAGAGGAAGCACCCTGATTGCACTTCTCCATGGCACAGGCATATGGTTTAGGACTCGATGCGCTCTACACAGCTCCAGGAGGGTCATAAATCAGCTGGCCTCATTATTTTCTAGCAGATCTGACTTCCGTAGACAGGAACTCAAAATATAACCAATGCTCTGGTACAGCACACATCTAGACTATGCTGCATCTCAGCACAAGACAAATACAAAGGTTTTCAGGAGTATCTAAGGCAAAACCATAAATTGTTATGGGAGGCTGGCAAGGCCACCAAGAGAGCGAGTAGCTCATTAACGAGTCTTGTTAACCAATCATAAGAACAAAAACCACCACTATCGGCCATAAACCAAAAAGCAAACCAAGAGCCAAACCAGAGTAGCCGAGGATTGAGGTCCTTCCAACCCTGGGTTCAAAAACTCGCAGCGTGGTCCCAAAACATCACCCAGTACTGGAAATTAGAGGTAAATTGACTGTTGTGCTTATTCTCTGAAACAAGTACTAGGAGAGCCAAACCGAAGCCACAAAAGGATGTCAATCCTGCTTATAGGAGATACTAAGGAAACCAGATGTTGCATTTGGGAGAGAAAACAGCCACTTTTGGACAACTTTAAAAGGGATCTCCTCTCTCAACTGTCTATTGCAGCTTGTGTGAGAGGTAAACCCCTGCCTCAGCCAGAACCAGGACAGAAAGTCCCTAGAGAACCCCCTGAGGAAAGGGGAAGCAGATACTGCCCCATATCCGAAGATGGACAGGCGAGCAGATCCACATGGGTTTACAGCTGAATTTTAAGCGCTCTGAAATGTTTTAATGGCTCTGATTAATTAGATTATGCATGGAGGAGAGAATCCCTCCCACTGGAAGGGACCGAAGACAGCCATAGTAAGCATATAGGTGATAGATTGCACCAACTTTCTGTCCCATAGACTTACTTCATCAGTAGTCGTCAATGCCGAGCGTCGGCTGGCACGCTGGCCACGCCGTGTCCGAGTTGGGTGTGCGAGTCCAGATCACTCAGGATTCATCATAGGCAGACAAACTGCTGATAAAATTAAGGGGGCGCTTAATGCACCACGTGACAGTTACAAAAACAATGTTCAAAATACCATAGCAAAGTTTTGGGCCAAACCGGGCAGGAAAACGGCAATAGAAGCATTTTTCTTTAGATACGAGTTGAGAATTTACGTTCTGGCTTTGCCAAGAAGAGCTGCCATCGCTGTGCCAGCACGTGGGGCTGCCTTGACGGGGTTAACAGTAGCAAGCGGCGTCCCTGCTGCTGCCACTGCCCCACGATCTGCCAGCCGACCCGTAAAGATGCCCAATGACAGCCCGTAATGTTGCTTTTTGCCTTTCCTCCTTAAAAGCATCTGTATTTCAAACATGTAGTTTTCACTCAGTCTCCAGATATAAAGTCAAGATAAATCAGAAATGTTAAGGGTCTGCGTTTCTGAGAATATTAGGCCGGAATGATTAAAAAACCCCAACTCTCATAAATCTGCAAAGGTCGAAAATTCAGCGCGATACGGGGGTATTAACCTCACAAAACCACGAGGACCTCTCCAAAGCTAATTATGTATCAGTCTAGTCTGAAATAACAAAAGCCATTAAAGATAGTTCGGGATGGAGATTTCTTGATGGGCAGAATTACTTCATTTAAATGAACTTATTACCAAAATTCTCTTTCTGCGGCAGTATTTACGGCTAGGTCTACAAGACAGTATCTTGAAAGCTCAGCAAGCTCTTCCCATGAACCTAATCAGGAAATACGAGAGACCAAGGTCAAGCACATTAATATTACAGAAGCTTCCTAAGAAAGGGGACGTTTCACAGCCGCGTGCACACTGGCTATTATCAAATAACTCAGCTGAAGAATGGTGTGTAAAATTTTGTTTAAAGCTGCGGATTAATGCGGAGCCAGAACAGCACGAGGAAATGGATTTCACAGAGGTACGCTGAAGAAAAGACTCAGTCCTAAACTTCACGATTACCTCTTTTTTTTTTGGACTTCTTAAAGTTCCCTATCAGAAATATTCTCTTCTCGTCCCTGTTAACCACCAGGTTAAAAAAAAAAAAAAGAAGAAAGAAAAAAGTTGAGGGGTTTTTTTCTGCACAAATTCGTGATATATTAAAGTTTGGACTAAGGAGGGCAATTAAGCTGGCTGGTGCTGGAGGAGGATATGAAAGCTCATCAGGATATTTGCAGTAACCCTAGTGGGGTAAACATTTCTCTTTTCTATTATCTTCAAATTAGAAATTTTATAGGAAAAAAGAAATCTTAGCAAAGCTCGTTTGTCTCTTATTAGCAATTAGCCGACATGGACTCAGGATAAAAAGTGTTAATTTCTAGAGTACACATAATTTTCATAAAAGCACAGATAGGAAGACCAAACAACCGAGCGCTTGGCTTAGGCACAGAAGGAAATTAAGCTGGAGCAATGGGAGGAAGGGCTCGTTCCTCCCGTATTTTCACTGCATCAATGCTAAAATGCTAAAACGCGGGCCACCGTCGGCTTTGGGAAACTAGGGAAAGCACATCGCTAGGAAAGAGGCAAAGGTGAGAGACACCAAAAACCCCAGGGACGTCCCTACGGGATGTGGAAGACCAAAATTCCTCAGCCATTACATCCAAGTTTCTTGAAGTTTTGTAATATTTTATATGCACAAAAATGACTGCATGGACAGCAGATGGGCTCTTCCACATGATCTCCTCCTTAAAATTTCAACTTCACGCAATTCCTGCGTATTCCCTGTGCTGGAAAGGAAATCCTGCGCCTTTAGCTCCGGAGTACAAGGCTGGGGTTACTCCTGTTCATGTGCTTTTGCTTTCAAAACCTTTAATTACACAACCAGGCAGCAGCTCGTTAATACATCATTGTCGGGGTGTCCTGGGTCTGCCAGGCGAGGGGAATCTAAAAGTGACTGACACTTCCAGAAACTGTACAGTACCGACCGACTCACACGTGTTTTTGTAACGGAGGGAGTAGCTTCCCATAGCTGACATGGCTGGACCACCAAATTGTACGGGTAAAATAGCTTCACAGTCTCATCCCACGATGGGTGCCTAAAGGAGCGAACGCTTCGGACTACAAAGGGAATAAGGGTAGGTAGGAAAAGCAAATGATCAAAACACTTATCGCACCAAGAAAAGAATTTATTAGGCCCGATAAGGAGTCTGAATTGATGCCAATTATAAGATACCATCCATTTTTAGCTAATAATTCAGAAAAAGGATGAATTATTTGAGGAATAATATGTGATAATTTATTTAAAGACTTATTATAATGTACACGCTGGAGGAAGCAGAGTTAAGGTCGTATGAACGCTTTAACGCTCACATTGCCGGACGGTTATAGCTTGCCATTCGAGTGCAGAGGTTTAACAGGACCGTATTTAGTTTTGAAATACAGTGGCTGGTTTAGTTTATAGGGCTCCTGCCTTTATAAAACAGCAAGCCATTTTACAAGGCCGTTTTACAGGCTTTCTACTTTTCCTCCACTTCCCTATTCCCGTTTAATAAATCTGCCAACATTTGCCTTTGAGAACTGGTTCATTTATTTCAAATTCCCAAACAACCCCATACACGACTCTGCCTGCCTTAGCGGTTCACCTGGTTAGATGAAAGCAGCAATTAAATACAAAGCTATATATCTCTTAATTTTCACTTGGAAAGATTTCGGGTTCAGCCAAACGCTGAAGGCGATTTCCAAAGGCAAAATCCCGCGCTATGAGAGATTGCAGCCCCTAAGATATGAGTCCAAATCTCCATCTGTATCCAGGTAACAATCTGGAATGCTGATATTTAAGAGGAGAAATATCTGGACAGCTGCCCAGCTCCCTGGGAAGCGATGTTTAGTTAAAGTCTTGGATATCACTGAAAGAAGATGTGGAGATGTCACACTGCGGCTGAAGCATTTTTTTCAAGTGTTGAATTATTCACCCGTGAATCTCAGACGTGAAATCCAAATGCTCTGGTACTGCCCTGGCTTTAGACAATGTCTAATTCCTTTCTGTGCCACCGCGGGGTCTCTTCATCAGCTTTCTTTCATCTATAATCACAGCCAGGTCATGGATTATTAGTCATATTCACTGCAGAATTCAAACCCCGCTACACCAATCAGCCAGCCCGGGACTCCCGAAACGCTGCCCCTGCATCAGCACCCGTGCGGCTCACCGCCACGCCAGAGGACCCCAGAAGCCACCAGAGTAACCTGCTACTGCCGCAGCTCTACCTGCCCATCCCAGCGGCTCGCTGCCAGGGACTGGGCACCAGCGCAGCCCCCTTGCGACGGCAGCGGCCACGCATCGCCCGGCCGCGCACGGACCACCGGCCCCAGCGATGCTCCGCAGGTCCCGCGACCTTCTCCCCTCCCCAGCATCCGTTATTTTCCTTTTTGTTAAACTTTTTTTAAACGAAGGGGAAGTCAATATGTTTCCCTGCTCTTTCTCCATGCGAACATAGTGGGAAGAACGAAAAAAAAATCATCAGCAAAGGCATTTATCAGCTTTTGCTGGAGGTGTTACTCTGCATATTGAGCTGCACGGCTGCAGTTGTTTCATTAAGAGGACCTCGGTTTTGTTTGCAACGTTAACGAGTCTTGGCGAACAGAGGGGGGGGGGAAATACTACGGGCAATGCCGCAGCAAAGATAAATAGGTAAACATCCTGCGCCTGACGTTAGTTAATACATCACAGCTTTATTCACTTAGGGCAGCCGCGAAATCAATTCTTCAGTAAAAATAAAAAATATGTATCCAAATCTGTGCTCGCAGTACGAGTGAGGCAAGGAACGAGGTGGCGGGGAGGGAAACCTCATCGCCGCACGTTTTAAGTCCGCTGATTTGTCTCCGCCTAATACAAAGCCCTGCTAAGTGCTTTGTTTTCCATGAAACATGATTTTTGCCATTTTCCCTCAAAACTAAACAATCTGTCTTGTTTTAAACTTTCTCGGAAGTCAGCAGCGATGTGTTCCCAGCCTCTCAGGGACGCTTTTTGTTGTCGTTTCCAAAGTATCCTGGCTAAATCGGTAGCAGCGATGGAAACCACAGGAACTGCTAAAAATAAAATAAAAAAAAACCTTTCCCTTTCGTAAAGCTAAAAAACGATTTTAAACCGGTGAAAATCCCATCTTATTTCTGGATAAACTTCTGAGCCTCACACCGTAAAGAATGAGACTGTGACAAAGCCAAAACCAAACCGAAAGCAGCCCATTAAATACAAACCGAAGGAAGGATTCGTGGTTTCATACCGATTCCCCCGGAAAACCAAGACCGGATCAGGGATAACTCATCATCTGCGATAAAACCGGATCTGTTGGAATTCCCTGCAGACGCCGGCATGGCTGGAAACAGGGCTGGCTCTTCAAAGACAAGCAGCCATGACGTGCAATCCAGTAAGGCAAATTCTGCCCAGCGACCGAGCGTTACAGCCCTCCAGCGACGCGCGTGCCGGGACCACGGACAACCTCACCTTGAATAAAAGGGGCTTGGAGGGAGGAGCCCAGGTACCTGAGGGTGAGGGTATCTGCTGTCGCTGCGGAGACGCGGCTACAGACCCGGGGTTTCGCAAAAAGGACGCGCGCGCTGCACCTCGGGGCTTTCCTCTTGGGCGCGCTTTGCTGGTGTCCACGCCGTCGCCCGCCCCTCCATCGCCTCCCCGGCCCTCGAACGTGTGGAACGATTTACGGGAGGACCACGCTCGCGGGAGTGCCTGGCTAAAAGGCTGCCCCAGGGGCGCACGTCTCAATTTTCAAGAGGAGGAGGCAGCAAGTGATGGCTACCCAGTGGCTCCCGAAGCAAACCCTCCGTTCGGCTAACGAAACGACGGCTGACGTTCATTGCAGATCCCTGCGAACAGCCACGAAAAGGGAAATACAAAGGAAAACGGAGCCTGCGTGGAGCCTGGGGACCCCACACTTCATCCAGGCCCCGTACAAACACCTCGAATCCCGTTTCGGACCTTCCGAGCTAGTTAGCGCTTTTTTGGGCAGAAGCCAGCGATTACACGGGGGCTGTCGTCTCTTCTGAGCACAAATTGATTGGCAATTTTGAAGAACGCACCGCAAATTGCTCTGCTAATCGCAGCAACTCCAGCCATGTAACTGTATTAAAATAACATCAGTGCTGAGACAGAAAACCAGGAGCAGCCAGGAAGTGCTGAGCTGAGGTTTCCTGCTCTGGATCCTTCATCTCGCCCGCTTGTATCAGGATGCTGTAGCCTCCCAATTTTTTTTCCCCTCCGCAGCAATCTGGTTCCAGATTCCAGATGGCTGCTCGCACCAATTCAACAATACTCACACTTAGGATTTCAACGAGGCTTTATGTTTCCTAAGCGCCGGGGCGCATTTACAGAAAAACGAGTGGTTTTTTTGCGGCGGCTGCGCTGGAGCGGTGGGTATTGGCTTTGGCAGGCTGCGGGCATCCGCCCGATGCCGCCGGCGCGCGCTCACCCGCGCAGAGCTGCACCCCTGGATTTTTAACGTGCCAGTGTCAACCGTACCTGGGAAAGGCCACTCGTACAGCTGAAAAATAACGTATCCCTCCAAGGAAACACTGACAGACGTAGAATAAGGAGAAGATTTAAAATCCCTCTTATGCCAAGTTGCCTTTAAATCCTTTTAGCGGAGATAGGGAAAGACAGGGCTTATCGACAAGACGGGGAAGCTGGCAATCTGCTCCACGCACATCCTTCTGCTGCCTGTGTCTGCCCTCGAGCCCTGTGCAGCTCTGCCTCCCCCCGGGTACCCAGCTCTAAACCGAAAGAGCCTCAGGGAGCATCATCATCTCCTCTGTGTCCTCAACAGCCTGCAAGGAACGCGGGTTTCCATCCCCTGCGGTGAAGACAGCCGGCTCCCTCCCTTCTGCATGGGCAGGGTGAGATCCCAGCATCTCCCACCAGGCCTGGAGAACTTGGGGCACCAACTCCCACTCCAAGGTAAGAGTTCTTCTGTCATGGAGACGCAATGACACTGTGAACCATGCTTTGAAAAGTGGGTTCTGCATGTTATTTTCCAGCTCATCAGTCCAGATTAAAAAAAAAAATAAATTTCATCTGGATAAACCAAACATCGTCCTCCGGACTCCAAGCAGGGCCACACGCCCATACACGGGCCCTGGTCACCACCATGGGTCAACCAAGCCATAGTCATTTGAGTTGAGTGCGCAGTGCTCTCCAAGCTCGGGTGAAGGGGCTGGACCCTGCCCGGGAAGGGGATGTGTTGCACCCAGGCTGTCTGCGTGGGACAGGCATCGGCACGCGCGAGGGAAACAGCTCTTCAGCAGATTAAGCTAAATTCAGCAGATTAAAAACCTTTGGGCAGAAGAATCTGCCTCCCATACTCTGATGGGTGTCCCAATTACTGACTGTCCTGAACAGCAGATAAAAAAGGGAAGGGGAACAATACGCTCACTGCTGGCTGACAAACACAAAGGTCGACACGGCAGGATAAATCACCCAGTTCTCCCCTTCCACACGTTTCACTTACACTGGTGAAATATTCCTCTGTAATGGATTAAATCAAAGTCCATCGTCAAGTTCAAGAACACGTTTAATGCAGATCTATTCATTCCAAGGAGGGCCCGCACAATGGATAGCTTTCCCCTTCAAAAATTATTCAAAACTGCACGCTTCCCTTTCATTCCTCTGCATCTTAACATTTAAAAAAAGAAATACGGCATATTTGTAATGGGAGAAACGCGTTGTACAAATCATAGCCTGCTGCAAAAAGTATATTTCACAAAGACTCCGTGGTACAGGGACAAGGACCACTTGTTGATAAATTACTTTCACTCGGAGAGTGGGTAAGACAGATTTGTATGCACCATAAGTGGTGCTATTGTTGAGCAATTTCATGGAAGTCCAGTAAAACGTGTCGCGCAGGTTTTATTTAACCTTATTTAAATCAAATTAACGGACAGGGATGGTGTCTGGGGACAAAGTGGAGTTCTATACCTTGATGCAGCACAGCATTATCTTTTGACTTATGGAATATCTAGACCAAATCATTCACCGAGGCTGCGCTTACCCCTTTAGGACTTACCTATAATAATAAGCTCCACGGCGTAGCTTCAATTCTTTATGTATTTTTCTGTCAGATGAGGAACAGGCAGGCAAGGGACGCCGCGCAAAGCACCACCGTTTCAGATAGCTCTGCGGTGCCACCAAGATCTTACCCAAAACTAGAACCCCGCAATGAGAGCAATGGTTGAGGCTCAAGACCACGAAAAGTCTTGGAAAGAGGTTTGCTCCCACTGCGAAAGCTGCAGGTAGACACACGCACAAAAAGAGAAATATAAACAGAATCCACACTACCATAAAGCCAAGGTGGGAACAGAGCTGAAAGCCAAGATGCACCCAAACCACACCGAGAGCTTGTAAAACCAAACACACGGGTAAAAAGGGGGTAACTGCTGCCTGAGAAGTCTGGGAGAAGCGGCTGGTTTTCTACCTGGACTCTTCCTGCGGCTCAGGGGAAACGAGCCCTGGGGATCTGTGCTGGGAAAACGCTGCGTCCACCCCAAACCGAGGAAGGGCATTTTGAAGATTCAGACTCGTGGCAATTAGTGCAGAGCTCCGGATCACAAACACAACGGGCCGCCTAAAAATGACCTGGGATTTCATTAGGGCTAATAACCGCGGAAAAAAAGTGCTCCCAAACGTGCATTACAAATTCAGTCTGTAGAAACTCTTTCAAAGGTACCTCGGTTAAAGCAAACGATGAGCGGGCATTTGGTTTGCAGCAAATCAGCGATCCTGCCTCCGGGAGCAGCCGTGGGAGCAGAAGCCGGTGGGGACGGAGGCTGCAGGGAAGGTGGAAGGCAGGCTGAGCCTCTGCGGGGGGCGCCATGGGAAGCAACCGAAAGCTTTGCCACGGCCCAGCACCGCCGGTGAACTCTGCCTGCACACGCGCCTTCAGCTCCAAAGCAGGAATCGATCAAAATCTCCTCTTTGCTGAACAACGTACGGTTGCAAGGCGGGAGCTTGGAGAACTCCAGCACGGAGGAAAACCGTGGCAGGGACAAAGGTGAGCGGGCAGAGGTGCTGGGTGCCCCCTCCTGTGCCACCACGGCACCACGCAGTCAGATACAAGCTGCTGTCACTGTGGGCTTTCTGCTGATGAAACGGAGGGGTTTTTCTGATTGAAGAATGGGAGATGATCTCCCTCATGGTCAAGCAGACACTGACATAAGCCAGTACCACCAAAGACGAAAGCGAGGACCCAATGAAGAAACTAAGAGCAATGCATAAATTAAACGGGTCCTCTAGCTGTGTCCGTGGCTCTTGTTTAAGGACAAGACATTAGTGCAACGTCTTAAAGTCACTTAGAGGATCCCTGCCCACTACCATGGAGAGGCGATGCCATGAATGATGCAGCAGGCAGAGCCTGGTTTTTCAGCCTGGATCTTAAAAATGGGGATTGGCATGTTGAAGTCTATCTAAAGCACAGGGGACAGGCTGCTTTCACAGCAGGACACGGCCTGCAGCAATTTGAAGTGATGGCTTTTGGCTTTCCACGTTGGAGAGGTTAATGGAGAAGGTATTGGACGGCATGTCCCTCAGCCTGTTTGTTAAACCGACGCGGTATCCCGCCGCATGCTAAAAATCTCTGAGCAGGAACTGATAAATGGGCTGCGGTAAGCTTAGGGCTGCAAAGCCGAAACTAAACCCAACGAAATGTGAGTTGTTTCAAAAAGAGCCAATTTACCCTGGGCACGGCGAGGTGGAAGCTGTCACCTCCTAAATGAGGAGAGAAGCTGTCAGGACCGGCCAGCCCCTCGCACGCTCCTGGATGCAGAGTTTCAAAGGGTCTGGGTTGTGTTATAACAAGACTATTTGCAAGTGTGTTGGTATTTCAAACCCCCCGTGTGGGAAAACACAACTCTTTCAGCGGCAGGCAGAGCGGGACGCGGCGCCCCAAGAGCTGCGGCCTGGCTCACCCCTGGTTTAAAATCTTTTTATGGGATGGATGACAGTTTTAGGGCTTCTGCTTCGGGCTCGCTCCCACCTGAAAGACACAAAGGTCTTGACAGAGGAGAGGCTTATCACAGCAAAAACTAAGCGCTGTAGAAAAGAAGCAATTAAACCGCTCACAGTGATTACACCCATAAAACATTTTCACTGCTATTTGTCTGGGAATAACTTGCTAGAAATGACAGACCCCACTTATGTGTAACAGGTTTAGGAAGCTGCAGAAATCCCACGGGAGGAGATGCCAGGCGTCGGGCGTCCTGCAGCACCAGGATTTTGCAATCCAACGCGGGCCGGGGCCCAGCAGAGGCTGCACTGGCGCCTTGGCTGCGAAGCTGAACGGGGAGGGCAACCCCGACTGATGGGAACGAGCGGAGCGCTCGTGTGCTGGAGAACAGCCGGGCCCAGACGAAGGCGTCTGAAACAATGGAAACCTGTGCTGGAAAATAGGTACAGCTCGGACGGCCATGCAGGGATTACAGGGGGGTTTGCCAAGTTTCGCAGCAAAGAAAATCCAAACCCAAAGACGCGAGGAAGTAACGGAAAATCACAGCTCCGGGCGAAGATCTCCAAGGTGTTTGTTGACTGAAGAGATCTTTAAAATCTGAGAATATTAAACATTTCCTGGTCGTTTTCTTTAACAGAGAGGGTTGCATCAAGGAAGTAACCTATGACAACAGGTTTGCTCTCTTACCCGCGGCGACCCACAGAACTGGGTGCAGTAACTAACTACTGGGTGGTGGCGCAGAGGATGCTCGATCTACATCTCTACGTAGGGAACAAGGACGAGCATGGACAACAGCAGTGCTAACCGGGGCTGGGATGAAAACGGATTGTTTCAGCACCCCCTTTGGCAAAAAAACGTTCCCAGTCGTGGTTTTGTCAACCCATCCACCTTCCGCCTCGGTGCGGATGCTCCAGGTCGGGCCGGTTTTGCACAGGAACCCGCCGTGCTCCGTGTCAGCCCACGGACAAGCAGGAAATTTCCCTGCACAAATCCGAGCCCCGGTAAGATTTATTTAGGCGGGGGTGAGTAGTCTGGTTACGTGTCTCAGTCTGCCAGGTGACAAATGCCCTCAGCTCCCATTTACTTCAAGATGTGCTGAGAGCCTTTCAGAAATTAAACCTCTTTATTCCAAGGTAAATGACGCATGTTTTGCCGTACAATCTCTTTGCCTATTATCCACCGTGCCCATTACTGAATGCAGGTGTCACAGATGGTGCAACTCCATCGTACTGAAGGGCTTTCGTCCTCCTTTCTTTGAGCGAGTAATATTTTCCCTCAATAGCAACCAGATCTCTGGGTTGAATTGGCTCAGTCGTGTCAGGTCACTGCTGCACCTCCCCTGCCTACCAGCACAGATTTCTCTTCTAGCTTACTGTTGCTTTTCCTGGCCTTGATTTGCTAATATTTCATTAATATACCCCCGATATGCGTTCTTTGTATGGCTGGGGGAAAAAATGACATCGTTTCTCTCGCTCTTTAGATCCGATTGTGGGAGGGAGGTGAAGTGCCACTGAATTTATGCTAAGATTTAAAAGGATGCTATCAATTTGAAACTTGCAAAGTACTTCAATTTTTTTTTCACCTCAGTTAACAATCTAGCAGCACTGCAGAAGTGAAGGATTTTAAATGATCTAAATTTAGTGCTTCCAGCTCACCCAGTGCGATCAGCTCTGACTGTTTGGTGTTTTTCCCAAAGCTTGAGCTCCTGGAGTCAAGCGATGACATGACAGCCTCACCTAAAACACAAGTATCGACCTAGGGGCTCCAAAAACAAGAGAAATAAAGATGATTTTTTTTTAAATCACTATATAAACCAGTCTTGTCTTACAATTTCTGAGCATGTAAGGATTACCCGCGTTCCTTATCTTTTACCACTTACCCAGTCTGTTCACATTTTACCCTGAGCTCACTCTCACGCTCCTGTTCTGGTTCACTGACATGACGTCACCGTTGCGTTAAGTGATGCTGAGCCGCTCGCAAACGCAAAGCTACAAGACATTGTATTATCTCCCTCTTTTTACAGAGGTTCAAACGAAACAAAAAGAGGTTTCGGATGGCAAATAAAACTGGAGTTTAAACAGTGTGCAAACAGTATTTGTGTTCGGTACCAATTCACTATGCAAAGGTCCCGTTCCTGCGCGTGAGCATCACCTCACGCTAAAAGCTACAGAAAAACTAAAGACCTACAGGACATTTTTTAGAAGTCACACATTCTTGAATGAATATAACGTGTAGATGCGTATCATCATCACAAAAATACTGCACAGCGAGTTAAAAACTGTCTTTTAAAAACACAGCTCTAAAATGGCTCAATGGACAAAAACCATTTTTGGGTTTCATTTTTTTTTTTTTTTTAAAAATTGCATCTGGGCTGACAGCTTGAACACTGAGTTGCAGCCCATGAGACAGAAATACCAACTCAATCTTAACAGTAGCGCTGCTACCAGTCGCTATAATGATCTTAATCAAAGAGCATTGTGATAAAAAAAGGCCTCTGGTGTGACTGCTCCCAAATCTGTTCTCTAGTACGAGGGGATGCGTGTGGCAGCCGCAGTATTCTCAGAACTCCAGGTTATCCCTCTAACACCCCACAGACAGCGGGAAGCCGAGGGGAGAAACGCCGCCTCTTGCTCCTTCCCCCCCTGCCCGCCCTGCAGCAGAGCCGCCGCCTGCTGCCAGCAGAGACTGCGCTGGGCCAAACGAGACGTTAAACGTCTATTAACACGCACCGACCTCCGTTTTTCAAAACCAGAGTGCTGCCACCAGGTGACCGTGGGGTTTCCACGCTGCGTTATCCCAAACACAAGCGCGTGTTTGGAGGCAGATGCGCGCGCGCAGCCAACCACCGACGGTTTCACCCTCATCGTAGGCAAGAGCACCCAAACACAAAACCAGAGCGACGGCGAAAGCCAGGGAACGCGCTACAAGGCACCTGAGGAACCGAAACAACAACTTCTTGAAGTTCCCGATGGTGTTTCACAACATTGCCCGGGCTGAACAGAACATCTATTAAGCCCGTGACCATCTCCCCTCGCTGGATCCCTGCTGTCGCCCTCCCCGCTGCCGCGTGTGGTACCCACAGACACCCGGCAGGATCCGGCCCCACGATGCTCGGAGCCGCACAGGCACAAATCATCCCTGCTGTGAAAATTTTACAGTCTGATTTGTGGCAAAATGCAACAGGTGCTACAACACAGGCGGGGGAATGTGAGGAGGAGGAGAGTAACACCAACGGGAACAAGCGCCTAGATAGACAAGACACGCACAGGGAGATGCTCTATTTAAATACTATGCCAGTTAGAAGTTAAGCAAACAAGTTGCTGAAACAAATAATACACTCCTACCCCCTGCCATCTGAGAGGTACCACGGCAGGAACAGGTCGTGTGAGTTCAGACAATGAAAGCCTCTAATGAAATACTATTTATGCCACACACAACCCCGCGTGGCTGCGTATCCGCTAGATACAGGCGGCTGTCGCGGGCTGCGTGCGAGGGCTCGTTAGGAGCCGCGCTAAGGAGGCTTTCCCTCCGCCGTCGGGCTGCGGAGGAAGAGGTCTGCCTGCAGCCAGAAAGCCGTGTCTCGCGTGGGTCACAACACAAAGCATTTGAAAAGCGCCGTGTGCTTGGGACACATCTGCCTGTATCAAACCTCAAACCTCCTGGGAAGCCGCGCGGCTGGGCCAGGGCAGGAGAAGCGGTTTGAAGGCAGCGGGAAAGCCGGCGGTCCGGTATCCCGGGTCGAGCCAAGCAAGAAGCCAGCGAGGAGGAAGCTGCAGTCCACGCTCCCTCCTGGGCAGAGGGCCCTTTGTCCTGAAAAGACTTGAACGACGATGCTAATAATAACAACCTCCAAAAGCCTGAACATATTTATACCGGGGAAAACTGAAAAACAAAGAGTTAGCATCTGTCACCAGCCCTCGCTTGCCAAGACACAGCTCCAAAGTACTTCTTCGAGTCCAGATTGGCAATTCTGGGCAAGCCTGGCCAGAGCGGCACGGGTACGTGATCCGCACGGGTACGTGATCCGCACGGGCACGTGATCCGCACACACGTGTCACCAGCCTGGACACGGTGCCCGTGTCCCAAACACGCCGACACCCCCTTCGCCAAAGGGCACCCCGCAGCTTCCCCTCGGGGTGGGCGAAGGTGGTTCAGCTCCGCAAGGGCATTTCTAGCGTCCTGCTGCAGAATCCGCTATGAAAAGCAGGAGAAATTAGAGAAATTCAGCTCACTTCATGGTGTCTCTAAGCACAGATTAATTACCGTGGTTTAGACCCTAACAACAGTTCCGCAGTGCCTGTGCAGAGAGAGGAAGAGAGGTATTTCAGCAGCTAACAGAGATGGCTGAGAGATCGCAGTCGGGTCTGTAAATCCACCTGAGCTTTCCTCCCTAACACTACTGAGCCACAAACTCTCCATCATTTCCTAATTTACAAACCTCTGTCTTTAAAGCTGACACTTATTTCACTGTATCTACCAAGGATGCCAATATAAAAGGTGACTTTCCTTGTGTGTTATTACGGAAATAATCCGAGATCGCTGGCTGCAGCGTGACTGGGAACAAAGCAGTAACATTTTCATTTCCTTCCAGGAAAGTGCCTTTGCTGGGCAGAACCATCCTTACCCTGGCGCCACGCCTGGTTATTGGGGAAGCAAAGAACAAATAGAAATAAGAATAAATGTTCACAGGGAACCATGAGTAGGCTGAGGTGCAACTTCAGGCTTAAGAAAAGCATAAAAGTTTCCTCTTTATTAGCTTCAATTAAAATGGCTATTTGGTTTGAACTTCCCTCCTCTGCCTTTAAGTTGCACCAAACCTGCAGCATCGTATGAAGTCACAAGGGTGGGAAAGACATTGCTGGAAAAGTGACAAGACTCGGAAGGGGAACTGGTGGATACTCATTGTCCCCATCCAGCAAAGTGCCAGCAGTAACCAGTCCCCATCAGGAGTGAAGAGAGAACTGCATTTTAAATTCTGTTTCATTTAAACACCGCGATGCCGTTACGGCTATGCTAAGCGCTGACGGGAAGAGCTGACAAAATTCCCTCTTTCTGCCTTTTCCCCCCCCAGCGCCGCGTGTTCGGCAGCAGACAAGGCTTGCTCGGTAGCCCAGTCGCGCTGGAGGGAGTCGCTGCGGATAAAGATGCCGGATGCAGGCAGAACCCCGGCGCCGAGCGCTTGTCACCTGCCAAACCAGGCGGCAGCGCGGCACCTCACTCACCGACCCCGAGCCACTCATCACCCCAGGTGGCAGCAACGCAGCTGGATGAGAGTCTGCCAACAGGGAAAAGAATAATAGTAGTAGTAGTAGTAGTAGTAGTAGTAGTAGTAGTAGTAGTAGTAGTAATAATAATAATAATAATAATAATAATAATAATAATAATAATAATAATAATAATAGCAGCTGCCTCAGAGCCTTTTCGACCAGGAAAGGATGGATGTACAGAGGAGCAGGGTGGTGCGGACGGGTGCAGCGGCGATGGGTGCAGCGGCGATGGGTGCAGCACATCCAGGGCCTGTCCCCGCTGCAGAACTGCAGCCAGGATCCAAACCCACCCCTCACCCGTAGTGATACCAGCCTCCAGGAACTCTGCTGAGAGCGGAATAACTGCACTCTCGCTGCTGAAAAGGCCTCTCTGAAAGTATTTGAGCGTCTTACATAAGATTGCTATAAACTAGTACCAAAAAAGAAAGCAAGTAATTATGCTACTGCCTTGTAAGCTTTGATTCTGTGCTGTTTGGGAACAGTCTCAGGATTTTTTGTGAGGCTTACGAGGGTAATGCAGAGAAGAGCAAAGGTTTGGAGGTGGGGTGGTCTAGCTTTCAAGCTCCTATGTAAAAAGCAGTTTTCCTTAGAATTTCACAGCCTCACAGGCACGACTACAGAGATGCAGGAGACATTTCTGCCCTTTCCGAGCAGCTTATGTATTATTCCTTAAAAAATAAAAAGGAAAAAAAGGAAAAGAAAAGAAAAACTTTCAGAGAAATGTGGTGCCTTTATTCCCTTGTGTTGTTCAAGCCTTTCTTCACGGCACCACACAATGAGCTTTCTTCGGGAAGTAGAACAGTAGCTTTTCCTTAGACCACAGTGAAACAGTTACGGTGCCTTGAGAAGGTGGGGGATAAAATTAAAAAAAAAAAAAAAGGAGAAGAAGAAACCAAAAGAAAGAGGGAGAATGAATGAGGGAACTTGAGTCACTGAGAAACAGGGAGAAAGAAAAAATAAAAAGAAGAAAAAGCCATCAAGTGTCGGTATAATTGCAAAGTACCAGCACACTTCTGGCAGGGAAAAAAGGGAAAAAAAGAAGAATTGTAGATGATTCAGGAGTATGACAAAGAATCCCTTCAACAAGTTGTCTTTTATCACAACTTTGCTGCTGTACAGCTACAGCGTAACAGGGAGAAATTGCATCATGTCAACAGCGAGTTTATAAAGATAAACTGACTCTGAAGACAGTGGAAATATGCTGGCAGTTACTCTGTGTTTCGCTTAGCATGCTGCAATAAACTCCCTGAGAACAGCTTAAACAGGGTATCAGAAACAAAACCACACTGGCACCTACAAGGGCCAGCGCTACGATACCCTGGGGCGCAGCCGCGGCCCCGCGGGGGTGGAAGGGTCCGACCCAGGCTCTGCCCTCCAGCCGCCCCGGCTCACCCCGGGGTCCCGGCTCCCACGCTGCAACCCCGGCCAGCCAAGCCGAGGGGGCTCAAATGCAGGCTCTGGGTTCAAACAGAGCAGTGACAAACCGCGGAGACATCTTCGCAGCCAAGGCTGCAGCCTCCCAGCGCAAAGCGCAACGACCCTACAGCTAAAATACCGACGGCGCGGGGTGACCGAGCGCCACGCAGACGAGTTAGGGGCTCAGGGACGCAACACTCCCCGGTCACACGCCGGCCAGGGCGGTCGTGGTGCCATTCCGAAGGGTTTCTGCTTCCCTGGGTCGGCTCCTTCGCCCTCCTCCCCGGCCTCACCCCGCAGAACGGCTCCTGGTTTAAATGCAAATGGTGCCCATGCAGGCACAGGATCCTTTTTTTAAATTCTGAAAGCTGAGGCTTCTAAGTTTATCTCAGAAGGACACTGGAAAGATGAATAGAGAGAAATTATGCAGAGAAAGAGGAAAATATTCAAAGAGTAGAATTATGTATGCATAATTGCCTGGCTCCCTGGGGTGCATGGGCGAGTACACCAAGTCACTTTGTGAAATCATTCCCCACAACTCCTGTATCCTAATTATAGTGCTGTAAGTGGGGAGAAGCTAATTTTTAAACAGTCCTGATGGGGTAACTGGAAGAATCAGGAGGATGCTGTTAACCCCTTGCCTACCGAGGGTCTTCCAGCAAAGAAGCAAACACAGAAGAAAGGAATGAAACGCCGGAGAACCCAACGCACCGTCCTTGGTTGTGTTAAAGGTGGCCGGCACGAGAACCCGGCAAGCAGAAACCTTCGGGCTAGAGGAGGAAAAGGGCAGACCCTGAAGAAATAGGCCGGGTCGTAGACATTGATGCAACAGTGAGCAGGAAAGGTCAAAACTGTGTATTTTGGATCCGTTACCCACGCGGAGCTCAAAGTCTGACTTCTTGCACGAGAAATAACGAAGGCGCTAGCAGGACAGCCCTGCCTTCAACCCGCGCGCTCAGGCTATCCTGCGACCTCCGCTAACGCAGAAATCGGCCACCAACCATCAGCCACCAGTCCCTAAACTGAGATATTTTGACTAAAACTGTCACTAGTATTTTGACCGAATTCCCTTTAAATTTCTCAGCCTGGTAATGTTTGTTCTCATTTACTACCCCCCCCCCCCCAAACATTACAATTGGCATTGGTTTTCCTTACTGGAATAGACGCAGGCACACAACATTAAAAAGGAAAAATAGAATCATAGAATCACTAAGGTTGGAAAGGACTTGTGAGATCATCAAGTCCAACCACCAACCCAACACCACCATGTCTACTAGATCATGTTCTGGAGTGCCACGTCTACACGTTTTTTGAATGTCTCCAGGGACGGTGACTCAACCACCTCTCCGGGCAGTCCGTTCCAATGCCTCACTAAGGTAAACAGATAAAATACTCCATTTACCTATCTTAGGCAGGCAAAGAATTGGTTTTTTCCCTCAACCATGCTTTGTGCAATACCACCACAAGCATGAAAAAAACACTTTGGGTTTCCTTGCAGCGGCTGGCACAAACGCAGCGCACGTGCCGGGCTGCAGCCGTTCCAGCCCCCTCCACGCAATACCTGGACTCCAACATCTGTCGCTGAAAGAAAGAAAGAAAAAAGCGAAGGCTTTCACTCCAGATCACGTTACTTCGAATCCCCCGGATATTCGGGTCTTTGTATTTCTACCACGCTCGTTTGGGGAGGGCTTCCCATGGCCGCACCCCTGCTCCAGCAGAAGCCACTCATCAAAATGGATCTCCTTCAGCAAAGGCATCGGTCTGGGTAATGGGAGGCAGACACTTGCCACCTCCAAAATTTTATAGATATCCATGGGATTTAAAACCCGCAGACCATTTAAGACGACCTCCTGCAATAATAAGCAATTAAATCTTATCCAGTCACCTCTTTGTTAAGGCCAATTATTTGTTCAGAGGAGAATTTCCAGAAAGATGTGCTTGACTTCAAGCATTGATCTCAGCACGTGAAGAACTCTCAGTGCAGTCTTACAAGTGATGAACTCTCTGCCAAGCCCGTATTAATATCTAACCCTTACAGTCTGAAAATTAAATATTCAAGTCAAATTGAATAGTTATTTTTTGGCCAAAGTAATAGACATAATTTAACTACTTAATCCTCTCACATTGTCTCAAGCTCACTCAAATTACAGCCATTTGAACTGTGATCTGAGCTCCCCTGTGCTTAACGAACTAATTAGACCAAGGACAGCCAAACTTCCCAACTTCCTGAATACTAAAATCTTCGCCTGGCCAAGAGCCGCAGGACGAGCACCACGCGGCGCACAAAGGGGAAGGAGAGGAGCAAAGAGCAGAAGCAGGTCCCAGGTGGGTGACATGGCCCCAGGGGCATCCCAACGCCCCAACCGCCCCATCAGCTGTAAGGCACAAGGAACAACCACGATGAGGTGAAAAAAAGAAAATCAGTACAGACTGGAAGAGAGAGTTAATTCTCCTCCATATTGTCTGTATTGCTGTTCAGCCTGAAGGAACCACGACATTTACAGACCCTCACTGGACACGTGAAGGACCAGAGCTGCAAAAACGATTAAGTTCTAACAAGGAAACTTGACCGACAGCCTCTAAACCTTGTTCTTCAGGACACTTCCCCCAAGAGAGGAGATTCTGGTTGATGATCTTATTTTGGGTGATGGTGGGAGTCCAGCTCTCTCCTGTTGATGCTGTCTTCAAAAATCTCAACAAAGAGCCCTCAATTTGCCCAAGTTCTGATGGGCCCTCAGGCGAGCGGGTTTCAGGGGAGGTTTCCTCCAACAAGGGGAGGATGACACAACCACGTAGACTTCAGTAGATCTGGGATGGCATCTAGCTGTGGCACACAAGGTAAAATACAGATACACAATACTGTCCATGCAAATTTACCTCTTTGTAGGAGAAGAGAGCCAATAAAACTCCTGGGATAATATTTAAAAAAAAAGATGCAAAGAAAGAGTTTGAGGGTGAGAAGCAGGGCTGGGACCACAACATGATGACAGGAGCACCTCTCCTCTAGCTCAGATCTGGACCCAGATCAGTACTGAACCAAGACTATCCCGACAGATGGTTTATTGCTGAGCCTGGTTTTGAGCCTGCCGTAAACATCAGCAGCATGATAGCCTCCTGCTTGACAGTGCAACAGAAATGACAATACCTAAGCAGAGACTGAAATTGCTGTCTGCTCTTCAAGGTGGTCCTGTCTGCACAAAAATCTGTAAATAAATTTGTGCTGCCTGGGTTAAGTTCTCAGGGTGAGCTTCAGGGTTGTCCGTATAAGACCCATCAACCACACTAACTTCCCGTTATTGTTATTGTACGGCGAATGCCCAAAGGTTTTCCCAAAGAAGAAACACGTACAGACGTCATGATGATATAATCCTAAATTCAGTCTGATGCAGCATCATTGTGCTTGCCATGGGCAGACGATGGGGAAGGAGGGCAGAGTAGGCAGAATAGTTACACGGGCAAGGTCACAGGCTTACTCAATCAGACTTCATAACGCCAGGTATGACTACTGCCCTTTTATACTGTCACTTCTTGCAAACAAGATGTTAGAGAAGAGTTTAAGGAGGATCTGTAGGCACTGAAGATATTCCTGCAGGAGCCTGTTCAGGAGCGTAAAGCAAGAGTAGGCTTGCAAGTGTTGGAAAAACATAGCCAGGATATGCAGTGGGTCGTACAGAGGCAGAGACTGCAGGACCAAGGACCACCGGACACGGGCAGGAAGGAGGAACCCTAGAAGAAGACTGAATTCAGGCAGATTTCCACAAGGATTTGCGAACTGGCTAAAAGCGTGTCAGGGGGCTGAGGACAAATCCGCCTTAGTTGCTTATCTGGGTCCTTGGCATCTCCTGGAGACAGATCATCACGCTGAACTGGGACCCTCCATGGTAGGGAGGTTCTGAGATGGGTCACCTTCCAAAGTAAGATCCAACCAAGTCCTGCCCCAGAGTCAGTCTCTCGGCAACACCAAAGAACAGGCCCAGAGGAACAGAGCGGTGTGTCACTCTTCCACCCTTAGAGCTTCAGTTCGGTGTGGACAATCTTAGGACAAGATTGATGAATCCTGATATAGCAGCACTCGAGATAAACGCTGCTTCAGAAGGGCTCTTGTGTGAGCATTTGGAGCAAAGAGGAGTTTGGGAAGGACGGATGACAGATGAGAACCAAAGGAACGTCCCCCGCTGTTGGAAGCACTGTACCACCTTTTGTACAAACACACCTTTCTCGAGGTGACCCTTAAAGCTACCTGCAAAATTAATTCCTATTTCCAGACCTTGTCCCCGTAGCACCGGCAAAAGCTTTTCGGCATCTGCACAGAAACCAGCTGTGGTTGTCTCTGACCGAAAGAGAGGCCCTGTGTCATCTGCTCCAACGTGCTCCCGCAGCCAGACAGCCCCGGGTGAGGGGCAGCCACAGCAGCTTTGGCACCCACGCCCGTGGAGGTGAGCGCATCTCCCGCAGCTCCGTGTAGGTGAGCGCTGCGCTCGCCTCCCTCCTGCGAGCCCCAGGTTCCTCGGAGGGATGCTCTCCAAAACCATGGGCGATGAACCTCAGGCTGCGGCGGACCTGCCAGCACCCCGAGACGTTACAAAGGTTAAACACATCCAAGACAACCGCAATGGGCCACATCTCCGAAATGCCTCCAGTCAGACCCCAACCACGTCAACAGAAAAACAATCATCCTGATGCCTCTCGGCCAGCAAGCGCTGCACGGCGTGTCAGCGCGAGCATGGGAGGCTCGCGGTGGCCAAGGGCTGGTGGCGAGCGCTCAGCGGCACGGAGCGACCCCCAGTCCCTGCAAAGCCACGAGCTAGCTAGGAGCTGAGCTGAGGGACACCAGCGCATCGTTTGAGCAAGATACAGAGTCTAGGACACAGATCCATAGACAGCAGTCTCTTCAGGGAGCTGATTTCCACAGTCACGTAGTTTTCAATTTCTGCAGTGACTTAACTAAAAAACCAAATAATTAAATAAATCTATCAATCGCACAAAAAATTAGGACTCTTCCCCCCATCCTTTGGCCAGGTAAAATCCCGTAAAAGCTCCCAGCTCTGGCTGGCGCACGGGAGAGTATCACAAAGGGGAGGGAATGTTTCTAAAACGTTTTTAAACAATTCAATTGTAAAGCAATTTGTGCGCAGCAGCAGTAGGCAGCCTTGACTGCAGCAAACAGACAGCAGGCTGGATCAATTGCGGGGTGGAGGTGGGTGCAGGAAAGCAGGAGCAGCAGACTGTGGCATTGAGGCTAATAGCTTTGTAGCAATTTATTCAGTGAGAAATACTGCATAGAGCGACACGGGGGTCTGCGCAGAAAGTACGGCAATGCCTGGGAGGGAGACGGTCCCCAGCTCCAGAGCAGCGGAGAGCAGAGAGGATCAATACCAAACACTTGAGGAAAAGCAGGAAACTCTTCTTCCCTTATGAAAAATAAATAAATAGCAATTAATGAATTCAATCAGGCCATCTGCAAAAATAAAATGTTGTTGAAGAAACGTCACACACACGCACACACACAAAAAAACTTGGAAGAGAAAAGCTTCAGTGCTGCCACAGCATGGCTGCTGGTGCAGTCCTTCTTGCAGTCTGCACCCTTAGGGGCTCATGGCCCTGCCACCTCACCCCGAAACAAAACCCTGCCACCAGCAATGGGGACGGGCTCTCCACTTTCTGTACCAATGACGAGACAAACCCCATGGAATCATTTCCAACCCCTTGCCCAGCTTGGTCCCAACACCACTTCTGCAGCAGCAAAGCTTTGCTGGGAGACACGCCGCAGTGTCCCCTCTCCCTGGTGGTCTTCGTCCATGCTTGGGATGAATATTTAAGGAATGGACAGGGAAAGCTAATTTTGGGATAGAACAAAGGGAAATGGCTTTCTGGAATCCGGTTTTGACAAACGAGCGCAAAAATCGCATTGGATCGTTCCGCGTGTCCTGTGATGCCAGCTCGAGAGCTCTGGATCACAAAATTTGCTCTGAAATGCTCCTGCTGGTGTTTGCAGCCCAAGGATAATGCGATGCTCTTTCCACATCACACTATCTCCATGCCCAAGCACATACGGTCTGGCTAAATAAGAAGCCTTGGAAAGGCTGTCAACAAGACTAGAGGAAGGTGTGCATCTGTGCAGGAACATATGCATGCCCCAGCACTGCACAGCGAGCCACGGAAAGGATGTTCATGCCCAGAATCCCACCACAACCTGCCCGGGTCCAGCAGAACCACGGTGCAGGACCAGCGACGCCGCTGCTCCCACCTTCACAAACCCTTCGCCTCACGCCTTTGTGCCGCGTGACCGAAAACCCACCCGTTTGCTGCCACGGGCTCTCTTGCCAGGGTTATCTAAAGAGGATGCTCGCTCCAAACTCCACCAGCACGGGCTTTCACAGCATCGCTCCGCTGCCCCGATCTGTGTACCCACTTACGTGTTTTCTTGAAAGTATGTGCTTTATGTTCATCTACGAAAATCTCCCCCACGGTACTAAAAGCAATGGAATAATCTACTATTTCAACTCGCATCCCTTAGAGAATTCTGCAGTTAAAAAAAAAAAAAAAAAAAAAAAAAAAACCTGGTTGAATTTGATTAAACCTTTGGAATCTCTCCAATATTTCCAGTTATTCCATCTGTAGAAACACTCTACTGGCACTTGGCACATTTATAGCATTAACTGCCTTCTAAATCAGCAGCAGTTCTGCCTAACAATTTGGCATTTGCACATTGCCTTGTAAATTACCCACCTTACATCTCTGGGTACGAGGACTGTCCCCTCCAAAAAGCCCATTACTGCCTCGTAGAAATTCTTCAGGAAGAAAATATCTTCTCATGGGCTTGTCTCTGGACAAAAAGGGGTGGTGGTGGGGATGGCATTCAGTGGGCACGGCATTAACACTGTGGCTCATGGTGTTACTATGGCAGTAAAATGAAACCCAAAGCAACCAGCTGGCTGCTATACTGCTATTAGAGCCTCTTTTCTGTTTTTGACCTTTCTAGAACTCTCCAAAAGGCATTAATCTATTCAAAACCCATCCAGGATCTAAAGCACAACGCAAGGTGAAGGTGTCGGCGACGCGGTCCTCCCGGCGGGCGCTGCGTAAGGAACAATTACAATTCCGCCGGCGAGGATTTGCTTGCTTTTTTTCTGTGCTACCGCACCGCCAAGGCAGGAACCGGGCTCGGAACGGCTGCAGCTCCAAATCAAGCCACAAAGCAGCAGGAAACCACTCAGCAATATCAGCAGCGATTTGTGCATTTCTTGGTTGAAAACAAAGAGCGGAGAAGGTCGGCATTATTACCTCCCTGCTTCCTAAGTCGCCTCTCTTCTTTTGTCTGCCTAAATCGTTGGAGGCAAAAAATCCTCCCCTTCCCAAGCAGGTCCAAGCTCTTTTGAAAACCCTTTCTCCTTACCTTTACCCACACCTGACCCATTCTGCTTATGCCTCCCCATCGACAAAGTGTAGGAAAATCACCAAATTAGGTGCCCAGCTCGTGCCCTCCTCCCGAACAGCGTTCTCCCTTGCCTGCACCTCAGACCTTGTTTGCTTCTGGTGAGCTGGTCCTCCCCAGCACCCATCTGCTCTCCAGACTTTGTAGGGCGAAAAAGCGGGAGGAAAAAAAGGGGAAGAAAAGGACAAGGCGAAAAAGAAAAGCAACACATTGAGTTAACTCCCCTCCTGCCTTTGGCCTCTAAAACATGCCTTATTGATTTTTATACGTATTATGACCCTGTAGTGTTAGAAATCCAGGGACACCTGAGGACTTTGAGACAGTCGCTGTGCCGCGCGTTGCGACCACTTGGAATCTGACAGCACGACAGAGTTCAGAGCTTTGTGCTTAAAAAGGGCTGGCCACGACGGCCAGGGCTGAAAAGGGATTTCTTAATTCTTGTTTTGCAGGCGGAGATCCAACACAAGGAGCTGAACCACTCCGATCCTGTCCCACAACGAGAAGTAGTGACTCAAACTGGCTTACTCATTATGATTCTTTTTGAATTAGTGACTTAGTTAATGCTCCCCATGTTAGCATTTTAAAAAATTGCATTTTTTTTTCCTGTTCTTTTGCATTCCATCCTCTTCCCTCACTTGCTGTGTTTCTTCTAACTCCAAGAAAAAAAGATTTCCCTTGGCTGCAGTTAACTGCAAAGAGCGACCAGCAGCAACAAGGACTCACAATCTTCTCCACCTCTTTTTAATCAGTCTGTCAAGTGGAGCCGGGTCCCATCCTACGTCCCATCACCAATTGGCAAGATCCCACACCACGTCTGGCCAGGATCGTGGGTGTTGAGGCACCTATAGTTTCCCCATAAATACCTTAACCCACCCCTCTGCAAGTGGCCAGCAGGGACTCGGTGTCGCTGGGACACCAAAGGATGCTCTTGCCCCCAGAGCTCGGCAACATGCCCCGGTGCCACCGTGTCCCTTGCGCCTCCAGCCCTGGGAAAGGCGCAGGTGCTCTCGTACTGCACCAGCAATGCTCCAGCGCTGCTCTGGTACAGTGGGCTGGAGCAGGAAAAAGGTCCGTCACCGTGAGGCTTGGAGATGGAGAGATGCGCTGAGCTTACTGCTCCCACGAACACGGCTGCGAGAACGCAGCAGGCACTGGCCTCCAAGGCCACCAAAAACCAGAAGAGTCTCAACTCCGTGGCCACTCTGCACTTGATGAAAATGTCTGCTCCCTCACACAGACAAAAAATTTAAAAATAAATAAATAAGTACCGCTCTCCCTGCAGCCAGCGATGCATACTAGATGACTGCCTTCTCAACATGAGAGCAAAAGGGCAAACGAATCACATTACACTCCATGAATAAAACCAGAGTCTTAATGCAGCAGCGACTTAATGATTTCATTTCCAATGCACCAGACAGTTTGGCCTCGTTTGCAGAGGTGCTGAGCACCCCCGAGTCCCACTTCAGCTAATGGGGCCAGCAGGCACTTTGCACCTCGGGACTCTCCCCCGCCTGGCAGGGAGGCTTTCCCCGAGGTCTGTGAAAAGCTGAGAGCAGGGATGAGTTTGGGCCGAAGACCTGGGATCTTGACCTGCTGCACCCGGATCCGTCCTCGGGAAGGTGGGATGAGGGTCTGCAGCCCTGTTTGAACTGGGGTTTTATTTCCCGCGCAGTGAGGAGGGAGCACGTCCTGCCCGCCACGGCACCCAGGCGGCCCCGCCGTCTCGCAGCAGAGCGCAAGCCCTGGGCAGGCAACCCAGGAGGCAACCAAGGCGCTCACCTGGCCTGACCACATACCCCTACGGACAAGTCGAAGGAGACGGAGGTATCAGCCACCTGAAACGGAGAAAACGGCATTTCCAAACTACCGCGACATACCCTCGGCAAGGGGCTCAGTCATGGGAAACACGCAGCGAAGGGACAGCAGAACAAACCCACATCCCACGGTCACAGCGCTGCTGGAAAGGGGCTCCTGCAGCAGACCAAAGCCAGCCAAGCAGCAACACCGGCACACGTGCAGCTCGCGGAGAAATTCTGCTCAGAGCCCCTCGGGGTGTCAGACATGCCACGTCCCCTTCCTGAGCTTTGTGGGCTCCCTCCGGCATTTACAACAACTCCTGTTCCCACTTTGGTTGGTAAACCTCGCTGTTTTCTTTTAAACATCCTCCTGCACCGGCAGCATTTCTCCAAGCAAGCCCCGGCGTCCACGTCCCCGCCGCAGCCAACACACCGGCCACGCGGAGGGCATGAGCGGCACCGCACCATCCTCTTCGGGAGGAATTAAAATAAATAATAATAAATAATAAAAAAAAAAGAGCAAAAACCCAAAACGACCTTCACTGTTTTCCTCTGTCTGTTTGGAAAATACATCCCAGGACCTCTCCAAACCAACGCCAGTCCTCTGGCAAACAAAAAGAAGTCAAACGCAAACTATTTATTGCCAAAACCTCTTCCTTCATTGTAAAGCACTGTTTAATTTTATCCCTTAGGCATCTATTATCTCATAGCCCATATTATTTTTCCCAGCTATTACTGCTTAATTTTCCCCATCCAAAAAGTACGTACAGACACAAGCCAATTTCCGTCTTGGCATAATTGTTTATGAGAAACAAACAGCTGTTTCACTGGGGTCCTAACAAATAGATGGTGAATCGATGCTTCTCATCTCTTCATTAGCAAGAAACCGGCTGCCGTCACGTGTCCGCTGCTGCCGAGCATCGTCACCCTCCCGGCCGCAGCCGCTAACGAGCAGGGACCCTCGCTCATCAGGGGGGACTTTGCAGAGGGAGGGAGGAGAAGCCGGAGGGGGGGATCCACCGGAACCCCTCACGCACCAACTCACCCTGCGGTGGAAATACGGGCCTGAGCACGAACAGTTCTTGGGTGGCTTTCTTTAAGTAAGAGCCGCTGAGGTTTAAGCAGACCTTAAAATAAGAAGTAAACCCCATGGCTAGTGGAATAGGCTTATCAAAGCGCTTGGACGGCTTCTCTTGCCCCATTTTGGGTAGAATTCGTTTGTTTTACCACCTGCTGGTTTTGTTGGGTTTTTTAACCGGCAGAGCTTCTGCGGGGTCGGAAAGTATTTTGCAAAACGCCGGCGGCGGCGGCATAAGCCAGCACAGGGGCGTCTCAAGGTCCAGAGCCCGCAACCCTCACCTTACGGAGAGCGTGGCAACGGGATTGCCTGCGCAGCGGCCAGCGTCAGCCGGCGCAGGAGGGAGCGAGCGCACGCTGGCCGGAGGTGGAGGTTTGCACAACAGACCCCGGGAAACAATCTCTGGAATAGCGGAGGGGAAAGGGAAAATGTTTCTTAGGGACCACGCAAGGGCCTAAACAGGCTCTGGGGACGGGGAAGAGCATCTCCCGCCGCCGACCCTCGGCCAGGAGGCGTTTGGGGACAGCCTGCGTTGGACACGGGGAGGGCAGCAGGACTTTTCAGCCCCGCTCCTCACGCCAGCCTGCCACGCACAACGCGATTTCTCCTGTTCCTCCTCATTTTAATGCTTTCTTCACGCTTCTGACAAAAGGCATTGCTAACGTTTCCCTTCCCATCACCCATCCCAGCTTTAGGTGCTCAATTAAAAAAAAAAAAAAAAAAAAGCTCCAAAAGCAGTTGCAAGCGTCAGTGCTTCGCAACGCTCCCGTCTTGTCCAGTGGGTGTTAACCACAGCAAATAGAAATTGCAAGCAGAGGCCGAACGGCCATGAGTCAGGAAGGCAGAAAGGCGTGAAAACAAAATGAATGGAAAGGCAATAAACCCGCAATATTTCACCGTCGGTACTGAGTTCCTGGGTAACCTCCATCTATCAGCGTTACCAGCGCCGGGGAGCTCACTGGAGCTGTACTTACAGTACAGTAGTGACACTGGCAGGGAAGAGGCTGCGACCACGTGGGTGTCATGGGCCGAGGCCACCGCGAGCCACGGTAAGGGCAACGGCCATCCACCATCTCCAGAGCCTCGGGATCCTCCTCCAGAACAAACACTCAAGCTTCTACTGGCGTCCCACATAAAGCAGAGGAAAAAAAAATGACGGGGCAATCCCAGGCAGTAAGACACCCTGGTCCAGGACAGGGATCAGTCCAGGGAAGGGCTGGATGACGGGTGCACGTGCTGAAACGCTGTCCGGCTCAGGGACCCTGTCTGTGAAGGAGGAAAAAGGCTCACGCGCCTTGGGGCTCCGTCCGGCAGCAAACCAGGTGTACTGCTTAAGTTATAGAAACCTTGGAAATATATTTTAAAAGGGAAGTAGTTCCCTGTAAAAAGCTGGAGAACAATTAAAGGAATTGGATTAGAAAAAGGAGACCCTTTACCGGCCACCCCCAAAAAACACCAGTGCCCATCTGTTCCCCATTTCTCACGGAGGCACAAAGCGTACCCCCCTCTTTGGGGTAATGATGGGCAACCCCCCTTTCTCTGTATCTACAAAGCGAACATAAAAACAATACTACAAACCAGAGGACGGGGACCCTTTATTTTCTGGAGCACCAAGTACAAAATAACCTGCTGATCCACTTTTAGAAACAACCACTTATTTTTCACTCCTGCGCAAAACCGGTGTTAGACAGCTGCCTGCAACTCCTGCCCATCGCTGCCCATCCCTCACACCATCCCCGCCACGGTGGCGAGAGACCCAGCCACGCTTCCAGCGCGGAAAGAAGTCGCCTACAGGCTTTGCCTGCAAGTCAGGCTCACGGCATTACACGGAGGGCTGGCACCCCCCCCGAAAAACCAGGGCTCTGCATCCCCATCGACGACCTACGGCTTGGCCACAGATTGAGGCCCCTTGCCCAGGCTGCAAATAAAAATCACCACTCTGTCCCCAAAAAGAAGCTAATTCCCCATTAGCGCTGCAGAAAAGTCAGGCAGCCAGCAAGAAGAAAGCTTTTTAAAGAGATATAAAACCAGGATTTTTTGTATTGAAACACATGCCACAGATGGTGTAGCAGACGAGGATTAATTCATGAATCATATTCCTTAAATGATACAATCTCTCTTTTCACTTCCATACTTTCCCTTTTTGACTCAGAAGCAGGGAGTTAAGATGCCCTTCCCAGAAATGAATTTTGCATGAACAAACATCGCAGGGTAAAAAAAAAAAAAAAAAAAAAAAAGAAAAAAAAAAAAAAAAAAAAGAAAAGCAGCAATACACCAGAAAACCCAGATGTTTAAAGCGAAGTTCTCAGATGTAAGCGACTGCATATCCTGGCCATCTATGAAGGAACATGTGTGCAAACGCAATATATGCAGGCACAGATCTGGGACTGGGGTGGGAAAACGCATTCCCTAACATTTGGAGATTACTAATGCTTCAGCCAGGGTTCTGAATTTCACAAAAGCTGATTTTATATCTCCTCCCATCTTATTCACCACCCTCGCAGCAAAAGAAAAGCCTTAAGGCAAACATTTCCACCGAGAGGCCCTCCTCGCTCTGCCGCTCGGGTTTGTCCCTCCTCCAGCCCCCATCCACGCTCTCCTTCGGAAAATCCTGGCGCAGGCACTGCCAGGTTGCTCTCCAGGAAAATCTCGCAGAGCCCACAAAACCGAGGGGATTGCAGAAAGCAAGAGCAAGCCAAAACACCCTGCACCGCGCAAACCAATCATCCACCGCAGCTGAGGAACGCTGTAAGTGGAAGAAAGAGAAGCAAACAACAAGAGCTCTTCCATGGCAGGAGACGCCGACTCCCAGTTCCTTCTCAACTGGGAAGCTCTTCCAGACCAGCCAAAGCCCACGGCCAGGCGCCTGTGCGGGACCACCGCTTGTCACCCAGGCATGAGCGCAGACCGGACCAGGGCAAGAAGAAATAGCACCGACGTTCAGGGGCTCCCCGCTCGCTGCCGTTCTGGGCACTGCTGCTACACCTTCCTTCCGTCACCAAATCAGCATGTCAGCCATTTTTTCCCCCTTTGCACATAAAGCAGCTCCTTCACACACCCTTGCGCCTACTATTGTAGCTTTACACGCAAAGCTTCAAGGTAGAATAAGAAAATTACTTACCCTTAAATTATTTCAACCTTTCCCTGCTTTGTGTATGACGTGGGCTTCTCTTTTGGTTACTATTTCCAGATTTGGTCTTTGGGTAGGTGAATGGAAGAGGAGAATGAAAGGAGTTGTATTTGATGACGATGGAGACTGTAAAATAAAGAGAAGCACTTTAGTGCAGAACGGTCCCCTCTATACACACACATCAGATTAAATTAAATTAAATTAGTGACACCTACATAAATGCTTCCTACTGTTTTTATGCACACATACAAATATCACAACTGTCAAGGAGAATGCAGCTGTCAGTGATCCGGCAGGGGGGAAAAAAGGGAGCAATTTCTAAACTGGAAGGGAAAAAAAAAATAAATCTAGCATGAGAAGGGGTGTTTGAAGAGCAGGGACGGGGCTGCCGCTGGTCTGCAGGAGGGCAGGCCACCAGGCCGCCGCCTGTGGAACCGGAACGGGCTCAGGCTACCTGGGAGCCCCTGGAAAGGCTTGAGCCGAGGCCAGCGCGGAAGGGGCACACGGGCAGCAAACCCTGACACGCGCTCTTCTGCTTCCCAGCGTGCTGCACCAGCTCAGCTGCTTTCGAGAAGGCACGGAGGAGCCGAGACTTTCGGGAAACACAGTTCACCCGTACCCTGCAACGACGCAAGGACTCCTAGCACAGGAAGGAATTAACGATTTGGTCACCGCACCGACAAATACCCCCCTAAAAACCAGATTAATCTCCCGCCATCTGCTTTAATAGCCGAATTTCTGCTAAGTGGTTTTCCCCTCCGCAGACCCACACATCCATGTAAACACACAAACAAACCATTCGGCTCCCCGCAGTCACGGGGTACGCAGCTGCTCGGGGAAGGGCTCGGCGCATTTGACGCGATGGCAAGGTTGAATTCCTGCCATCCCATTTACTCCTACACCTCTCCCCCCACCGGCTCCGTGCCCCGCTCGCTCCCGCGGAGACTCTTCAAGGCTGCCGGCTCATGGGGGGCAGCGCCTTGGGCCACCTCCCCAGATCACCGCCCGTTTAGCGTGGCAGGTTCAGATCCTTAATGCAGAATTTCATTGTAAGTAACGGGGTGGGGGGGGGATGAATTGACCTCCCCATGGCTTTTTTTTCTCCTGACGACTCTCCCATCTCCTGCATGCCACCGGCACCTCCAGTGTTCGTAAGCCGCAGCCCGAACACCAAAAGCACCCCAAAAAAAAGCAGATTTGTAAAATTAGGTAGAAGATGCCACCCTGCCAGTGAAAAAAACCCAACCAACCTGGATCAAGGACTGTCCTTATTTGGCTGGAAAAGCACAAAGGTCGCCGCAAGTAGTATATAAAAATACAGGCTGACATTGCAGGGTATAAACATAATGCTGAATAACACTTTTTATAACCAGCTCAGTGTTCAACACTTGCCCAGTGGCCTTTGATAAATCCCAGGCGCTTTAACAAAGGAAGGAAGCTTTTCATCGCTATTTAGCAGAATGGGGAAAGTAACGCACGAGAGAATAAAACTGCTCGAGACATCAAGGATCAAGTCAGAAACAAAAAGCCAGGTCTCCTCGTACAGCTCCTCCACCGCTGAACGCCCTGCGAGGCTGCTGTATTTAAATAGAAATACTATTGTTAGCCGCAAGCAATGCAGACTCATTAACATTTATTTTAGTGTTATAAAATATATTTTTAAATACTTGAAGAAATAATCTGGAGGAAGTGCTAAAGCTCGGAGCATATTTTCAATATGTCCCAGCTTTTCCAGAGAGATTTCAGACCTCCTGGAAAGACACAGACTGTCTCAGAGGCTGCAGCGCGGGAGCGTGCAGATACCTCCAACCAACCCAGAAAAGCAGCACATGCAAATTCCCTGCCCCGGCTTCTCCTCCCAGATTGTTCACTAAGAAGTAAATCTAAAAATGCTGTTGATTTGAATTACTCATGGACAGCAGAAACCTGAAACTATCATTTCCCACATGTTTTTAATGTGTGTGGGTGTTTATATGTGAATAACACTTGGAAACAGAGGAACCCGACGCCTGTAGAGACACCTCCTCGAGGAGCACGCCAGCAGCAAACCCTGCCAGCACACACAACTCCTGCTGGAACAACTTCCACCGAGGCCAAGGTCGGCGTGCGGGTCCTGGCCAGACCGCCCCTGACCCCAACACCTAATGGAGACAGACCGTTTTTCATTGACCCAGCAGAGCGAGAGTACGACCGAGGAGCAGAATCACAGCCTCTCCCCAGCAGCCCTCTCTGATCCCATACGCTGCCAGGAGAGGGTTTTGGGGGCTGGCTGAGAGGAGCAGCAGTTGGGGGGTGGTTTTGCCAGCGGTACCAGTAAGTACTTCCAGAGAAAACCGATGCGGGAGGATGCCGAGCCACAGAGGCAGAAGCCAGATCCAATACAGAGAACAGAAGCCAGAGGTAGACACCGACACACGGAGCACAGTGCCCTAGTTTTACCCACCCCAAACGTATCGAGAATACGGAGGATGCATTTTATCTTCTACATACACTCTACAAGACAACTCCAGTTTTCCACCCAACCCGCCAGCCTTGGGTCGCCTCCAACAAAAAACAGGAGGAGGCAAGGAGCAAGAAGGAATAGCTGTCATGGTTTTTGTTGTCAGAGAAGCTAACGCGCCGTTCGCGTTTCAGAGGCTCCCCGTAATTTCAGAGCGGTCTTTGATCGGCGTTTTGGTGGGGGAAAGGAAGAACTGAGACAATTTCTGCAGTTTCAGAGCGGGTTCAACGTCCGCCCGCTGCAATTTGCTATCCCCAGCTCGGAGAGGGCACCTTCCCCAGGGCCGACCCACCCCCCCAGGGGGGGGGCCGCACGTCACGACGGAGCCGGAGGAGCCGACGCTCCGACATCCAAAGCCGTGCATCTTTTCTCCAGCGCGGAGCCGGAGGGACGTGCTCTGGAGCTGAGCCACGGTGGTCCCTGGCACCGTGCAGATGGCAGCGGTTTGGTTACCCGGTGCTGAACGCAATCTGCACAAGCTACAGCGCACACCGAGTTCAAAGTCAAAATGAACATTTGTTCTACAACAAAACACATTGCAAATGATCCTTAACAAATTTTAACTGTTGGTACAGTCAGATAAGAGCGCAGTAGCGTATCTCATACCCTGTTGTTACTGCGAGCTCTGTGCTGCTAAACGTGCGCGGCAACGCCGAGAGATCTGTATTTGGTATTTCGGTATAAATTATAGAGCAGCTCTGCTCCTTCCTGCATCACTTCCTGCACCGTTTTAAGCCCATGAAATTTCTCCCCGTTTAGTTGCTTTATTTCGGTTCCTCGCTGCATAAAATCGTTCCGCACCCACCAAGCGGCGAAGCTGAATAAACAGTCGCCAAACTCGCCCGGAAAAACTCGGAGCGCTGTTACGTAAAGCAGAGGGGATCAGCAGATAGAGACAACTCGGAGGCAACCTGAGGGTTGGTATTCTGTGTCAGCCTGACACACAGGGGAAATAACCCTTTAATCCAGTGCAGGGTATTTCATTTACTGTAGTGTTATCCAGTTCGAAGATGTTATGAAAGGAATCCCCGGAGAGACTTAAGACTTCAAAACCAGCCTGAGTTTGAACTTAATTCCGCCGTCGCAAAAGGCTGTAGCCGTGGAAGATGACCTTTTCCGTACCTTGCATGCCAGGAGCCATTCTGCCTCATAATGTCACGCCGAATTAGAATATTCTCTTTTTGTTTTACTCGGGATTTTGTTTTGTCTTTTCTTTTTAATTAAAAGCATCTGTCACTATTAATGAAATGAGAAGGGGGGAAAAAAAATCAATAATACAAACAGATTAAAAACGGTGACGTCAAGAGAGATGGGGAGAGCCAAAAAGCTGGGTAATTAACAGAGGGACTTTCACCTCCACGTGAGCTCGTCACCAGAGCCCGGGTCAGGATGGAATGAGCTCATTGCCATCTCCTCACTGCTCGTGGCCCACTCGAAACAGAGGGATGGGCTCTCACCCCACCAGCCTCCCCCCCAGTACATCCCCCAAATCCCACCGGTGGCGAGAGCCTGGGTGGTCCCTCTCCTCAGACGGGAAAGGAGAAGGGAAAAACACCCTTCAGGTGCAGATCTCAAGGCTGCTCAGGTCTCACCAAGGTCGCCCTGAATAGGCGTTCGGATGTATTTCAAAACCAGACCGTAAATCCACGTCAGCGAAACAGAGGCAGCGCGGTGGAGGTCCCCGTGAGGGCAGGGATGGAGGCGTGCGGGCTGATCTCCAACCACGGCAGGAGCTTCGCTGACCAACGGGTATCTTCCAGCAAGCCTGCAGGCACCTCACGGAACGCGGCACAGAAAGCCCAGTTCAACCTGTTCGTTAGCGTTAGGCGCGTCCAGGGACTTTACTATTTTGAGGTGAACCGTAAAAGGCCGGTTTTCACTCGCTGCATCTTACAATTTGGATTGTGAATGTAATTAAATGTAAATTTGTATTTTCAAAAAAGATGGTTCCCCCACAAAACACTAAATTAATTACAAAATGTTTTCGTAATTATTTAGCCCGTTAAAGCGGTACAAACAGCTTTATTGTATCATTAACAGTTAGAAACGTTCAGTCAGCACAGTTGAAAATAAATGTAAACTAAATATATCAAGGATACTTTGCCTTCTACTCTCACTATTTTTTTAATGTCTTATTTCATGGTAGATAAGTGAAAAATCTTTTTACCTGACTTAGTGAGAGGCTCATTTACTCATGCAAATTTAAAACCAAGTGTCATAATACAATGAAATTATAAAAACATATCAAAGAGAAGTTAGCGAGTCACTAAATTTAGCTCCTAATGGAGTTCAACCTGTCTTATACAGTTGTACGTTAATGGAGAGAGCTACAGCGCTCCGTAAACATCACAGCGCAGCTTAGAAACCACCACACGTGCACGGGGTTTCTGAAAAAAAAAGCCCTTCAGGTTTACAGCCTTCCAGACCTTCACCTAAGGGAAACTCGCATTTTGATGCCAGCCAAGGTCGGGAGCACGCCCAGCATAAAATACATTAAAATGCATCGCGATGATCTCCGTGCAAGCGCGGGGTTCTGCGGAGCCGCCGCGCAAACTCCGGTACCAGTGCAGACCTGGGATGATGTGCAGGCTAGATGCTTAATGTGCCTAGGGACGGCTGACATGGGGAAGCGCTGCCTTTGTGGGCTGGAAGGTACTTAGCAATGTAAGGGCTTGGCTCTGAGTCTGGGTAGGTCCAAGTAACACCGAGAAACTGGTGCGTCCGAAATGACGGCAGCAAACCACACGCCGAGGCAGGAGCAGGATCCTGAGCTACAACTCGCCTTTTTTTACTTGCCGGTAGTCCGAGCACAGCACCAACATGAAGTCTCAGGTCTCAGAAACAATCTCTTATTCCAGGAGTAAGCCACGAGGATGAAAGGGTTAGAAGCGAAGGAAAAGGAAGGGCCAAGGTTAAGACATGACCGGTCTATCTGGTAGACCTCCAATACTCATCCCAACCAAAGCGCCCATTAGGCACAGTGGGATGAAGATGCCTCTGCAGAGAAATCGTCACGAGACAGAGGGAGGCATCCAATAATAATATCCACACCTCTGTCCATCAGATGGGGCTCAGGTTTGGGTCCCAGCCATGGGACCGATGGGACCACAGGTGGGTGGGGAGCAATGCCGCCCCGTGCAACCCCCCGCCGGCGGCCACCCACTCGGCCACGGCCGAAGCGTGAAGCTGGGGCCCAACACCCCACGAACGGAAGAAACAAAAACTCCTCCTGCTTCCTGACGTGGCAGAAAATGGTGAAAATAAGACCCTGTAACGAGAAGAGGTAAGGGAACTAACGGAAAAACATCAAATTGCATTAAGGGCTGCCTTAAAGGTTTACAACACAGTCTCCAGACAAGTCCACTGATATTCCGGAACCCTTATCGATCCACGGGTCAAACCAGAAGCAACGAAATATCAATTTTAGAGGATATGACTTGTTGTGATGTTTTTGTGTGTGTGTGTGTCCACGAAAACCCCACCCTGTCCCTACGCGCAGGTAAACACCGACACCTTTCTTTGCACGAGCGAGAAATGCGGCACAGAGCTCTTCCGTAACGACAAAATCACTAACCTGTCCCCGTCCTGTAAAACACAAGGGCTCAGACAAGGAATCAGGGAGATGTCCTACTTAAATGCTTTAATTAATTTGTGAAATCTTGCACCCTTCTCGGAGGCGTGCGACACGGCACTTTTTGCTCCCTTACATTGCCACACTTCTCGATTTTATTTTTATCCCGAGTTAGATACGAATCAGGATTTGCAAAAGACAAAACACCACGCTGCAATCATCCAGCCTGCCAATTAAACGAAAAGATACCCTGGAAATTAAAATTAAATGCCATATCTATGAAAAGAAACAGACAGCTTCCTCAGAAACAACAAAAAAAAGCCCAGATCACAGGAACGTGACTGTGGCAGCCCGAAATCGGAGCCGCAGCGGTTATATAACTTACTATCATCCCTCACATCTGCGTGCTGGAGATCTCCATCAAATTGTGTATGTTTTTGCACATTTATCATCAAGATTTATTGAAGTTGATTCCATAAATTTCATTTAGTTGTTCACTGCTGCTATTTGTTTCCAAGGCAACAAATGCACTTTGCCCAAGCCGCACAGTAAATCACGACTGTTCGGAATTTGGGGGTCCCTGGCCCTCGTGCCGCACAACGGCTGCACCCCCCGACGCAGACAGCACCACCGGCTCGGCGGCAGCAATAATTAGCAACTGATTTGCAAAAAAAATAAAAAAATATAAAAATATCATTAAATCATCCACGCTGTGGAAGAAAAATGCAAACCCAGGCAGGCAGGGAGCGGGCTGCCGGCAGGGAGACAGGCTTCACGCCAAGCCCCCTCTCCTACCTCATTTGCACCTCGGATGGCTGGAGGTTGAGAAATCCATTTGCGGGTTCAGGAGGAGTCGGAAGGCTCCTTCTGCAAGAAATCATGATAATAAAGTACCCTTCTCATTGCAGCCGTTGCAAAAGGGACGACCGCAACAGCAAGGGAAACGGAGAAGCTGAGGATTTACAAACACGGGGCGCACGCCTCCCCCTCCCGCCGCGGGCAGCATCCGACGGCTCTGCCTCTGCGGGCGCGGGAAGCGGAGCCCGAGGCACAGCGGGCGCGCAGGCAACTTTGGGAGAGTTCAGCTCGGGACAGGAAAAACTCTCAGTCTAAATTGTGATAGCAGAGCGTCGTTCTTTCAATTTTCAGCAGCCGAACTGCAGGAGTCGGACAAGTCCGGGCGCTAAGGCGGAGGAAGCGTTACTGCCCGGTTTCACGCTCTTCGAAAAGCGGCGTCACAGCTGTCCCCACCGCCCCACCAGGTCAGCGCTGAAGGTGCTCAGGAGCCACCCAGGAGCATCTCTCCTTCTGCACTGCAGACCTGTAACACCCCACCGTGTCCGACACCGGCTCGCTAAAGCACCTTTTAAATGAAGGGTAGGAAAAAGAGAGACCGCAACTGCGGGAAGACAAAAAAATCAAAAGCTAAAACACGCTCTGCGCTCCCGGAGACTCCTCCGGGGAAAAGCCTCGCGCAGAAAGCCATTACTTCAGCATTTCTAAAAACAAACCCAATCTCGTACACGGTGCTGGTATTTTAATGGGACACGACATTTTTTGAAAGACAATGCGGTTATTTTTGTTTGTCCGTCACAAGCAAACACCCGTGAGTACAAAGCCGCAGCGCAAGAGGCCGCTGACAAAACCGAACTGGAAACTTTATGGTGTGAATCAGGGAAACTCAAATCCAGCTTCCAAACCCAGTCATAGGAAGCTGCAATGCTTTCCCTTTTTCCCTTTATTGAAAAAAAAATAAAATAAATAAATAAAATGGCTCTCAAACGCTCTTTGTTGGGTAGCACATTCCCTCGGATAGCGCATTATTCCCAGAGCGATCAACAAAGACAGCATCCCTGATGACAAAAGCCACTAGTTCTGCTGCTTTCGGCCTCAGAAATGTTAAAAGACCGTTTGCTTTCTAAGTGCAAGTCCACGTTTGAGAGGAATAAAGAATTTGCTGTAGCAGGCTGGATCAATGATGCAGCAAGCCAAGCATGCGACCTCCAGCAGGGTGGCTGGGTCCAGCGCTCCTGGAAACAATAAAATAACCTTACACTGCTCCTCATCAACTGCACAACGCAGGAAACGGGGGAAAAAAACTTACTCCTGGCCCTTGATTGTTCTTACTAACACTATTGTTATCGGGCATCAAAATACGCATCTCCTCCTTCCTTGCACCGCAACGACTGGCATCCGAGACACGAACCTGGCTTTCAGAGCCGTGACACCAGTACGATGGAAGGAGGATAGATAGGTGACAGCGTCACCGCCGGTTCAGTCTCGCTGTGACGTTAGAAAGATGGAGCGCAGCAGCAGCGTGCCGGTCAGCAGCCACGTCCCAGGCAGCGCCCGGGCGTAACCACCATCCCGGACAGGGATGCTACCCGGGGTTACCAACAGCCGCTAAACACAACCTCGTTTCTCTGACAGCACCAAATGGAATCCACTCTGGGAACACCATCATCTCTTCTGACAAGAGACAAAGGTACCGTCGCGCTGCTCACCGGGCACCAGAGTGACAAACTGCATTAACTGTCCCGATTAGAGGAGCGCTGCGGTGCTTCGGCCTCACCCCTTCGCTCGTGACCACGGTCTCCGTTGTTTACAAGAGCGTGAAAAACAACACGTTCCAATGGCAGCTTCTCGTTTTAGGCTGCGATAAATGAAAAGCAACGCGGAGGCCGCAGTCCATGAATCGCTGCCCTCTACTTCCAGGAACAGCCCCAGCGACGCACGCCCTGCACTTGGACGATGGCTGGAGAACATCCCCGCGCCGCTGGAAACACCAAATATAAGCATATTCTCCAGCCAGCAGCACAAAAGCAGGGAGAGGGTATAGTCTTTGAGGAGGATGTATAAATAGCTACAGGTAACATTTGTGTGCTATAAAAATGCTTTGGTTTGGGCCTGGCTTTCCTTTCCCAGGGTTTTGCTTGTGCTTTGGAGAGCGGCTTCCCCTTCCCTTCCAGCCAGCAGATCGGGAAGAGGGCAGGGGCTCCTCCAAATCCCCTATTACACCCAGGGAAGAACGGCAGGTGAGGGAATTTCCCTTGCCAGCTGTTTAAAAGAGATCCTATCGAGGCTGATGGGACCAAAAATCGGTTACGTTGGGCTAGATCCTTCCAGGGGATACAGGCGTGGGGCGGCCGGGGGCTGGAGGAGGGTTGTGATTTAATATGTCTTCCTCAGACATAAAACCAAGCAACTACGCGCATGCACGCGGGTGCACGCGCATCTCACGTTGGCTCTCTCCCTCCAAAATAAATACTATCTGCCCTCTGAAGTGAAAAAATTGCGAGCTGCCAGCCTCTGAGCTGGGTGAAAACACATCGAGGAGCGCAGCCGGTGCGTGTGCATGTGACACAGGCATCTGCATATCACGCCACCCCTCTGCCTCCCTCCCTCCCGCCCGCCGGGTCCATTCTTACCAACCAGCAGAGGATAAAAATGCTCTTAAAAAGACCTAATTTTCCTCCCCGGCTATTTGTCGGCGATGCAGCCCACGGGTTCGCGCAGCCAAAGGAGCGCTCCCCGCTCGGAGGGGGAACATCGCACAGCGACAGTCTCAGCTCGGCAAGGCTGTCCCCTCTCCTCTGCCGCAGTATCAGCATCCCCAAGGATGCTCCAGCCCAGCCCCATCACTCTCAACGTTTCCTCCCCGGTTCTCCCCCAGCCAAAGCGGTATCCTGGCACACCCGTCCAGCCGCGTCCTCTCCTCGCATCCCTCTAAAAGAAAAAAATCTCTAACGAGGGCACAGCGAGGCCAGGGAGGGAGCGACCCCCTCCCGCGTCACCTCCCCCGGCGCGCTGGGAAGCGGGGCTGCAGAACAAGGCTCGGCGATGAGC
This sequence comes from Psophia crepitans, assembly GCA_013399095.1. NCBI lineage: Eukaryota > Metazoa > Chordata > Aves > Gruiformes > Psophiidae > Psophia > Psophia crepitans. Next base: position 160,774 of record VWZZ01008136.1, on the reverse strand, counting down.
GCTGGCAAAGCTCGCTTACCACCCGGTGAGCAGCTCCCCGTGGCGTGCAGGTGGCTCCTTTGATTCCTGATTATTCGTCAGCCTCGCTTCTGGCTGGCACCGTGCCTAGGCCAAACTTTGCAGCGAGCGGGTCAACCCACCCAACAGCCTCTCCAAATGGTCTCTTGCAGCTCGCGCACCTCGTGGGAAGGGAACGTACAAGCCCGCGCCGGCGGGCACGGCTGCGCCCCACATTGCCCTGTGGCGGATGGGACCCGCAGTCCCAACTGCCTCCCCGGCAAGGGGTTGTCACCAGGGTTTGTCGAATGATGCCCGAGCAAAAAGCTCAGCGCAGGAGAGCTTCAGACTGGAGCTATCAGAAAAATTCCTGCTGAAAAAGCCACTTGTGTTGAAACAACACTAATTCATCGAGGCCAAAACGTTGTGCGGGAATATGCCCGTTTTAGCAGAAATCTCACCAGAAATGTCTTGTAAATGCCCAGAGCGGCTCACAGCATCACCTCCCAGCCAGGGAGACCCGGGTCCAAGTCCCCGCTGTGTCTAGCTCCGGCCGAGCACCATCTCCCACACCCCCTCCCGGGGCACAGCGCGCGGAGCAAAACCAGCGGGGCAAAACCATCCAGGGGCGCTCAGCGCCAGAAAAAGGACCGAGCGTACGGACCGGCCGCTACGGAGCGGCAAACCGCTGCACCAAACCCACACCTCCGCAGACCGGTAACGGCAACTACCCCGGCCCCACACTTCGACAGGTAAAGCTGGGGAGCACCAGGCTCCGCTGGGGAACCGCGGCACCCTCCAGCTTGCTGTGCAGGCAGCTGCTTAGTTCGGCCTCTTTTTGTTTTGCACAAACCCTGCTTTAATTCCCCCGGCGTTTCGGGCGCGTGCGTTTCTGAATCTGGGTTTGGCCCTTCTGCGGAAGCTCCGTGCGTGCGAGAGTGCCTATACACAGGGGGGACTGTTCATATTTGTGGGAGAATGAAGGAGCTAATTCAGGGCTTTGGCGAGATGAAAGCAAAAACCTTAATTAAAATAAGTTTTAAAACCCATCAAGATTTTTTTTTTTTTTATCTTATTCAGATTAGCAGCCATCCTAAGATTACACTCTGAATCTAAATGTACTGCTTCTCTTCAGGCGTTGTGGGCTTTGCACACAAAGCCCTTAAGACATCGAAACCCACGCCAAGCTAATAAAATAAAAATGGGGGGAAAGCACATCCGACTAACTCAAACGACACAGACTTCCTCAAAGAATGCAAGCAATGCCCTTGTTTTGTAGAACTCCCCCTGCCCCAGCTCAGAAGCAGCGCTCCTGGCAGCACACCGCTATTAACGTGGGGTCTTCTTGCACGGGAAAGGTGCCCGTGACAGGGCTGGGTCATGGTTTGCACGGTGAGGGCAGCACCCTGCCAGTTCTCCGGAGCAGGCAGACACCGAGAGGAGCAACCTGACCAAGCAACTCTGACCACCCCGCGCCGGGCTCCAGGCACGAGTCCTCATCCTCAGCTTAGGGAACCACATCCCAGGGCAAAAGTAGGGGTGGGACAAGGTGACATTTCCGCAGCAAGCAGATTTTAAAAGAAAATTCCCAAGTAAGAACCACTAAAGCCCTCCGCACGTTTGCAACACTCGCATCCATCCCGACGGAGACGGAGCAATGAGTGCTCAACGGGGCGTGACAAAACGCAATTTATCACCGCAGTTCCCCAACCCATGACTTCGCTTTCACCGCTGCGTACGTAAACCCCAAGCACCCACCAGCACCTTGCGCAGAGAAGGGGTTTTTTCCAGCACCACCGGAAGAGTTGCGGCAACGGTCTCGCACAAACACATTCTTACAACGAGGAGCAAGCGCAGAGAGGGGGGGTCTTCTTACCATAATTCCAACTCAAAAAAATGACATTAAACCTAGGGAAAAATCCTTCCCACTCGGAGGTTTCTCCAGTAACACCCATCCTTACCTTCTATTCAGTTACCCACCCCTCAGCCCTAAGTGCAGAACAGGATTTGGACCGCTGGCCGCACAGGCGGCCCTTCCAGCCCTGCCTTGGGGGCTCCGTGGCTGCGGCAGCCTGGCTCGCTGCGGCACACAGCGGGGCCGGGAGGAGGAAACGCAGCGGTTCCGAGCCAACCCTGCCACCTGACAGATTCTTGTGCTTCGCCCCCGCCCCGCAGCGGTCCGAGCGAGTGCGTTATCTGCGCCGCATCCCAGGTACCGTTAGGCTGATATTGAGTTCGCTTTAAGAAAAAGAAGAACCGAATCAATTTCTTGGGAGGATAAACTTGCAGCTAAAGGGAAAAACCACAATTACACTTTTCAGCCATGAAAAGTAAATCAGATGGTGCTGAAATCCCAGCAGAAAACACAGATTAATTAAAGTCTGCACTTTCTAAATCTGTTATTCAACTAAACACAGCTGTTAAAAAAATGATGCCTTTGCTGTAATTTTCATGTACATTCATACCACCGAAATACAGCGAAAAACATTATTAAGTGCATTCCAGTTAGCTGCTGAAGTTGCACAGGAGAAGAAACCACGCATATATGTTTACTTATGATAAGGATTGTTTTGTTTAAAAGAAGACATTTTACTTGGGAGCTCAAATGCTGTCTCTAAGGAAGGGATGGAATTTATTCCAACGGGGTGAGAGCAGGAAGGGAACCTCGAGGTGGGGCACACCGGTGTCGCCCCGGCAGGGCGGGAGCCCTGGGCATGCCCTCCCCAGGCACCCCCGCGCCATGCCCGCGCACCCCCCACCCAGCAGCCAGAGCCCGGCACTCCTCCTGGTGCAAAACCACTCCGTGCTTCCAAGTGCTTTTGGCCATCTGTCCGTCACAGGCAGCGCTTCCCAATTTCACCGGTTTCATTAACCCTGATATATTTTAAGATCTTACACAGAAAAAAAAACCAACCCAAACCCCATCAACCCAAACCACAAACCAGTTTCTTTACAGGGCCCCATCTAAAACCCATCGAGGCGGAGACCGGCTCGTGCTGAGCCCTGCGAGCTCCGGATCAAGCTCCACTTCCACACGGAGCCGATTTATTCATCAGGAGACGGCACCGACACAGCGCTCGGCGCCAGGCGGATCGTACAGGAGACGCAAGGCGGTCTCCCCCCTCGACGCTCCGTGGGGGGCTCTGCGCAGGGTGTATAACGCCGGCGGAGCACAGCTACCACTGACACCCTGTCAGGTGGGGAAAACACGACATGCCTGAAGCAAAAGCTTTCCTCCGCTTTTTTTCCCCTCCTCTTCTCTCCAAGTCTACATCAGCGATCAAAGTGGAGAGCTCCTTGCTCTGCCACAGAGGGAAGCGAAATTGCCGTGATTTGAATGCAACCTAAAAGGCACTCTGCAATTCAGCTCAATCAGGACAAACTGACTCCCCAGCCCTGGCGCAGCTGTTCCTCCCCTACGGAAGGGAAAATAGTACTTGAACCTTGCCTCCTCTGCAAGGCAGGGAAGGCATGGGAGAGCCCTCACTGCCTCTCAATCCTGCTGAAACCATTTTGGCTTAAAATGTAATTAGCGTGATCTAATACAGTAATATAGTAATATTGGCAATACCTCCTTGCCTTAATATCGGCCTCTAAAGCCTCTCGCAATCTAGGCTCGCGATGGCTGCGGTCAACGGCCGCCGACGCACGCTCGCGGGTCTTCACATCGGACCCACGGCCTCAGAGCGGGGAAGAGCCAGCGGGCAAACGCCAGCGGCTGGACGGCTGACGCCGAATCGCAGCATCTCCACAAGACAGCCACCACGGGCGTGCGACGGTCATCTAGCGACATGACAGCATCCGGAACTGCCGTTACGCCTTGAGGTGTAATGGGTCCTGATTTGCATTTAACCTGCAATAAAAATCACTGTATTTTAATACTACTCCTCCTTTTTTCCCCATCCAAAATTGGAAGGGAAAAAAAATATCTTCACATTTGGGGAGGCTGTAAAAAAGTGCTCGCAGGTCCAAGGAGAGCCCTGCATCTCTACACAGCAATGGTCGGTCAGCTGTGTGTAACAAGAAATCCGTTGACTAAACCGGTCCAAGCAACCACTCCACAACTTCACGGAAAAAGAGGTTCCTCAGTAGGTTTTACTGTCACTGGCTTTTGCATAAAACACCTCATTATTACTGCTCTACCTAATCTACCCAACCACATCAAGCGTGCACCTTTTGCAAGTTCCTGAAACATGATCAACAAGAAGAAAAAACAATTAAAACCAAGGAGGTACCAGTAAAAAAGCAGAGCGATATTTTTTTTCAGGGATGAGCAAGATGCACTGGTAGCAAAGTACTTCCTATAATCTTCCGTTACAGGGTGAAGGTTTTAATAAAAAGAAATAAAAAGAGCTCACATTTTGATCTTTTCCCAGAGCTAGACACGGTTTAATTAGCTTGATCTCATTATGTAAACTGGAGAGGAAAAAAGAACACCATTAAAGCAATATCCCACTGGCAAATGAGACAACCTTGACATCAACTAAGATATTTTCTTGGAAAAGTCTCCACTGCCTGCGACGCAGCCTCCACACCTCTTCCTCATCACGAGGTCTTCATCATTCCACCTCTTCCAGCCGCCGTGCGCAGTGCGACGACATTTCTTGGTTTCTGCTCCCCCCCAAGCAGCCTGAGGAATGAATGCCGGCAGTAAATAAATCAAGCTAGATGTTGACTCAGGTCTACTTAGCCCCAGATCGTTCAGCATATTCTTTGGAAAAGATCAACTGGAACTAAACATTGCCATAATATACCCCAGCTGCTAAAGTACATACTTCTGTAATAACGCATTTAGAATTCAATAAGAAAAGCGAGAATTACAAACAAGGTGTCCATAATGAGCCTCAATATAATTATTAAGCCAGATAAAGTAGGCCTGGTTTTCAATACAAGAAAGTTATTTGTACCTTAACGATAATGAAATGTAAAAAGCAGCTGTAATTTCCGCTGAAACGTGCTGCAGAAAGTCAACTTAGTGCACGTCACTTTGTTAAGACTATTCTTATTATTGTGTTTGCAATGACAGCAAAATGCTTCTTAGTTCCAGCTCCTGGGATATATAAAAATATGATTAGAGCACTATAACAATACAACAATGGATTAATTTGCCCAACCATTACATTTGGATCTGACAGACTTTTATAATTTATTTTACCAACTGAAAGGTGGTTATTTTGGGATCCTGGCTCCTAACAAAGTAGTTCAGCGCAGCATTTTCAAATTCTTTATGGGTTTTTTTTTTTTCTATTCCCACACCAGCACTACCATGAGGTTACAGCAGTTCTCGCCCGCTCGCTGTCACCGCGAGCTGCTGCGCCAGCCCTCTGCCACGCCGCGCGCTGTCATTTAGCTTGGGCTGCTCTGGAGCTGGGGGGCCTGCTGGAAAGGGCCCCGCAGAGCCCACAGGGCAGCGGTGATTTCTCTGGTGAAACCATTACCCAAGTACAAGAAAGGCAGTGTTTTTTAGGGATGCTTCACAACGTTACCTACGCCAGGAAAGGACAGCATAAAGAACTAATCAGTGTCGAACAGTGCGGCCAACAAACGCAGACCAAAAGATGTTGAGAAATCTGGCCTGAAGGGCAGATGATATAAAGGAAAATAATTAATAACTCATCTGCTGACTGTCAGTGGGAGCCATCCTCTACAACTGCAAGATTAGCATGGAATAATCACAGATTATTAGCAAATTCACGTGCTCACTGTCAAGTTAAATCAATGCCATTTCGAAGGGGGTGGAATTCGCCATTTTGGCCTAAAGTGGGGACCAGAACTGAGGCTTTTTAACGAAGAAAAAGTCCCTAGGACCTCAATTACGGTGGTATTCAAAAGGAAGTTCGTTCTCTTGCAGACAGAGGAACAGCCCGATGATCAGGATTAAAGACTAAACCAGAAACACGCAATGCTGGTGCGACACCGCGGAGAGCACGATCGAACAGACCTGCCGGCACTCTGCTCTGGCCGTCAGCGTCACCATGGTTTGGTTTGACCTGACCCAAATTTCCCTTGTTAAGGCAAAAACCCTTTCCAGATTTCGTGTCCCAATCCTGGCCATTCTTTCCATGACCCCTTCTCTTAGATTTACTCCTCTGCTATTTTCTTCCAGGTGCCCCGGCTGCTGGACCTGGAGGCCACCCTGCTCCGAGCAGTTCTCCCGGGATGACATCCCCACACTGCTCGGTACATCGTGTTGCACCCACCCCATGCAGAAATACAAATTTGTCCTTAAATACGGAGGAGTCGGCAGGATCTCGTTTAAGGCTGAGCTAAGGCATTCCAGCAGGGATTCAGGAGACAAGCCGTGTATTTCATGACCACCACCGCTGAACCACACATGGGTGATCCAAGCCAGCCCTCCCATCATCAGCCTGGTCCTTAGGAGCACGGTTCTTGTCCCATGGAGAGGCAAAGGCAGGAGAGACTTCTCCAATGGGTCAAAATCCTTGATAGGGGAGGCTCAACATTATGGAAGAGACCGTCTTCTGCAGGAACTACTTGATCATGTGAGGACATTATGGGAAAATAAATAAGCGCTATGGTTCCATGAGTCAGGACTATATTCTCAGTTTTACACTCTCGTACTTGTTTTATACTCTTTGCACTACACCATAAACTCAGACCGGCAGCCTCGCCACCAGAAATATAGAGCCTTTCTTGTTGCGACGGCCGACATCTGACATTAGCCTTCGCCGCCCTTTCCCCAGCCCTCCGAACCATGCCTTTTCTCCTCACCTACCCCGAAGGCACCACACGCACCCCAAGATGATGCCGCCGCCTGGGTTAAGAAGGAGAGAAATTAATTTTGTAATTGCAGTGGCGAGGCGGAGAAAAGAAAGTGCAAAGGGGGGCTTTACGGGCTCGTGCGCTCTGCTTTTAGCCAACGCCGACCGTCATGCCGTGACTGCGGAGGCACGGCAGCCTGACACTGTAGAAACTGAGGGCTAACGCAGGCCTGCTGCGGATTTAACCCATCGCATACAGATAACACAACTTCTGGATCATTGTTTCACTAATATCCTCAGCTTTTAGGCAACGAAGCTTATTATGTAGCAAATTGCCCAAATCTTGCAACAGACTTTTTTTTTTCTTTTTCCTAAAGGAGATTTTAAGGGAGTAAGAAATTTATCTTCTCTTTGTCTTCCTACCTAACTCCAGTCAATTTGCAATTAACTGTTATGCTTATTTTTTTTTGTTCTACAAAAGTGCATTTGGCCAAGTATGATATACCACTTGTTTCACTTGAGAAGCCAGTAAACCAGACCGGAATCTTCCAGGTTATGATGGGGTCAGGCTCAGCGACACGGCTGTTAAAAACCATCAGTGAAATTTTCTGAAAGGTCTCATCCTCCAAGTTTTTAATTAAAGTTATACCCAAAAAGCCTATAAAGGATCTATTCCAAATTTTCTTCCCTGGAAAGTTAGGGGCAGGAGGCTCTGGGCGAGGATTACAATGAGGACACGTAATTGGCATTTCAAAATGGGCTCTAGGCGAGAAGGATGGGTCTAAAAAACCTTGAATTTTAACAGGTTTTGAGCAGCCTGAAATACTGCGGCTCAGATCTACCTGTGGTATTTCACAAGGGCTTTGTGTCCCCTCCCCAGCCTGCAGTAAGACTTGATTTATAAGCTAGATAGCAGGATAGCGTGGATTTTGGAAAAGGAGAGGAGGATGAGAGACAAACACTGGCATGAGTGCATAGAGACATCCTAAAACTCTCCCCGCTCTGCCTTCCACACGAAATCACACGAACTTCCCATTCATTACTATCAGAGCTCTTGCCGGATTTGGATGATTGCCCAACTGCTTCTGTTGCCAGAAATCCAAAACATCAGAGGGCTGATTCATCTGATGCCTTGACAGCTCCGGAGCTGGGCTAAGGAGGAGGGGGGAACCCAAAAAACCCACATACCCCCATGGGAGTCCTCTTGTCCTTCCCGGCTGCCGCCGCAGCAGGAGCCACTAACGCCGGTCCGGCCGTGACGTCGAGCTGCACCTCTCCCGTGTGCTTGCTGCATTACCAAAGGACAGCAGCAGCAAACGCAGCTTCACCTGTATCCCCTCTGTCCACACCTCACGAGCTAAGCGTCGTGCTAGAGCAAAACTATCTGCACACCGGCAAAGCCCTTCCACATAGATGCCGTTTAAGTCTTGTTTATACGGTGCTCACTCATCCAAGGAGTTAGCAGCTAGAGAACAAGGGGGGCTTTGTACCTCCGTGCTCTGCTATGTTAAAAATTGATTTAGCATAATGGTTTCAAAGAGATTAAAATCCAATTTTGTAAATCAAAGCAGGAACTGTACTGAGTCACTTCCACAGCAGCAGCAAAGAACCTGCTGTATTCTGAAAACGACAGTCGCAGCCCTGATCCTCTATTAACGCGGAGAAAGTAATTAGCCAATCAAAACCACAGTTTAATAAGCTGCATTTTACTGTATGCATCTGCTCTTTATCCTCGCATCAATAACAAGATGGGATTTTCATCTGGAGAAGAAGAAAACGCAGCATCTGGGTCAGCCACAGCTTCTCAGGTAGCATCATGCAGTTGACCTGCTCCACGTTGGGGGGGCTACTTACAGAATCATGGACTGGTTTGGGTTGGAAAGGACCTCAAAGATCATGTGGTGCCCACCCCCTGCCATGGGCAGGGACACCCCCCACCAGCCCAGGCTGCCCAAAGCCCCATCCAACCTGGCCTTGGGCACTGCCAGGGATTCAGGGGCAGCCACAGCTTCTCTGGGCACCCTGTGCCAGGGCCTCAGCACCCTCCCAGGGAAGGATTGCTGCCTCCCAGCTCAGCTCCATCTGCCCTCTGTTAGTTTAAACCCATTCCCCTTTGTCCTATCAGAGGTTTTATGGCAAAACCCAACATGAGATCCTTTCTCCTCAAAATATTTATCATCATTCAGGATTCAGCTTTGCAGTATTCCAGTTCTATAAATTGCTTTAGCATTAAACCTCATTTCAAAAAAACCCCACCAACAACAAACCACAAATGGATAAAATAAGATAAAACGAGCTAAACCAAATGGGCTCTGCAGATGTCCTAAGAACTCCAACATACAAACTATCTCCTTCAAGGAAAACATATTCCCTTTAATATCCTGGATATGCAGATATAGCTGTAAAGAAAAAAAAAATAAATCCGCACCTTCAGAATCATTTATAGTAAGTATCTTTGATGGTTACGGCATCTTTTGAAGAAAACTGCAGACATACTTACCAGGGCCTGATGCACACTACGCAGCACGGAGATGTTATGTGAGCAGACAACCCAGGGCTCATTAGATCTTTTAAACAAATTTCGCATCATTTCTTACAAGCAGTACGGAAATTGTATCACTAATTCGCATACGAAAAAGCAACCCGAGCTTTCAAAAACACCTGAAGCTTTACCCAGGCACGTAAGAAATCGTGGATATTCAAGGTCATGTATTTTCATAGAAGAGGTGGAGTTTGGGGGTTTTAAAGTTTCTTTTTCTTTGAGAGGGAGGAAATCGGCATTTTCCCTGGTTCGCTTTTTAACGCAGAAGTATGCTACTTACTTCTCACCTAAATCAAGAAGATCTCTGTGCTGCTACATGAAGACATTTTGCATCTATCAGCATTCCCCAGGTCTACAAAATTCTATTCTACAAAATCCCTGTGGAAAGACGAGTACTTGTCCCAGGGACACGTTTAGGGAGGTTTGGAGCCACAGCAATGGGAGGTGAGGAGGAAGCCCTCGTGTCACAGACGTTATCCCAACGAGGCTTCCAGAGCTGTGAGCAACGAAGAGCGAGCAGTCACACATTTCCCACTGGGAAGAGTGAGATTAAAGAAATTCACACAGAGAACGGCGCACGCGGGTACGGGTGGGGAGGCAGCAGCAGATCCACGCCGTGGCCCTGCGATGCAAAAACTGGAAAGCCCAGATCTGAGACAACGCCTCCGAGGCGCCTGAAACAAAGGGGGTGAAGTTCTTCACTCATCAACACGCACCCTTCCACTCTGGCGTGCGCTCGCAGCCTCCACCGCAGCGCGCAGGCACGTGCCACCAAAGCTTGTCCCCAGGAGGACGGGACCTGACCTGGTGAGGCTCAGCCAGGGCTTAAGAAGAGGAAAAAGGAAGGAAGAAACGGTTCCTTCTTCTCCCACCAGGAGAGAAGAAGACCATGTGAACCAAAGACAAACATCCCTTAATTAGTAACACCCTCCAAATCCCCCACAGCTGCAGTTTCGATGGGCATTTCATCTATTCCAGCAGTTCCTTGCATGAAAAGCAACCGCCTGAGCCACGCTGGGACAACGGGTGATTTAGGTGGATTTCTGCTGGTGCCGAGTTAACTCAGGATGCTTCGAGCAGCCAGTCGTGTGACCACGGGCATGCCACCAGGGGAGAGAGATGAACTGCCTCCAGCCAGGGCTTCCAGTTCCGTTCCAGAATTTAACTACCAAAAAGGAACTTGATGATCCCACCAGTACAGCCAACAGAAAAAAAAAAAGACTCTTCTCCTCCCTTTCCCCTGGAAAATTGTGGGAAACACTTTGGAAATGCTGCCTCAACTTGCACCCGTCTCTCACTCTCTTTTATCATCATCATCATCAAGAACCTCAACATGCAGCTGCAGCTCTCATCTCGCCAGTTTTTAGTCCTGTTGCTTTTATCTCAAATGAAGGTATAAGAAAATTGGTGGGCTATTATTTCAAGGAGAAAATGATCTTTCACTGAGAACTCAATGGCTTTCCCGGCTCGCGGGAAGGATCCCTTTGGGGAGCCACTGGTTGCCAGATCCCGGCCCACCGCAGCTCATGGGTGAGGGCCCAGGAAAAAGGCACGGAGCTGAGAGATGGCCTGAAGCAAAAAGGTTATGCAAATGAGAAAAATGAATATTGAAATACAACATTTATTAAGAAAAGATTAACTCCGTCAATCAATAGTCACTTTTGTTTTCCTGTGCGCAGGTTCGGAGCGGCCGCACAAAAACCAGCCCCGGTTTTCCCAGGGTGTATTAGGTCGGTATTTAGTAGTGCGGCTTCCTGTAAGATATTTTTTTTAATGAAGTGCGTTTCCTTGTGCAAAGGAGAAGAAATTGCTATTTAAACTTTCTTCTATCGTCTATTTGCCTGCAATTTCCACCTCATTTACAGCCTTTTGGTGTCTGCCCTTTTGTTTAGTTTTACCTTTGACACTCTCTTAATTTCTCTTCAGAGATAGCTGACACCGTCACATTGAACTCACAGGACGTGTAGTACAGCAGGTCTTAGAGAACGGCTGCAGCCGCAGCTCGGAGCCAGGCTGAGAACCCTGACGTCTGCCAGGAGGTGCGGTTCAGAAAATCATTTCTGAGCTGCAAAGAAAATTTTGAATCATTTGAAAAATGATTTCTCGACTCTTTAAGTCTGTAGGAAGAGCAAGGAGCGCTGGCACGCGTGCGGGACGTGCCGATGCTGCCGGTTTCTCTGCAGCTCCGGCGCCGTTACGCTGCGTAAACCGAGATCCCGGGCAATGTTTACCTTCCCTTTGTGCCCGTGTGTTCTCCAATAAACCGGGAATAAACCGCTGAGCTGCCGCAATAGCCAGGCTGGATGCGAGGAGGAAGATGGAGGAGTTCGTTATTTAATGCTGGCGAGCTCTTTAATATCTATCAATGTAGGAAATTCATTGATAATATGATAAAGAGATTTGGGGCAAGAAAGTCATTTAAGACGACCATCCCTTTCAGGTCAGCAGAATGTTAAAAACCCACGTAGTTTCCTGACAGCACACTTGACAACTTGGTGACGTATTATATCCAGATTTGGTGCCCAACTCCAGGTAAAGTGAAGCATTCACCTCCCTGCAATCCAGGAAGACCAGGGGAGGAAGGCAGGGAGTTTTGAGGGTTCGCAGCAGAAATCAGGAGGATAAGCAGTTGCATCCCCAGCAATGTTTAAGCCGCAGGCTGCATGGGAAGTGCCCTGGTTCCTCCCTCCGGCAGAGGACACGCGTGGTACCTGGAGACGTCTCCGTGCCTTAGCTGACCCCCATCACTACGGCGAGGAGGAAACACGATGGTGCTTTGTGAACAAGGCTATGCCACTACACCCAACTCTTCCGAGCCTCTGCCCAAGGCCAGCGTAGAACGGCAGACCAGCTCAACCTAGATGATCCTTGAGGTCACTTCCAACCTTAACGATTCTATTCTATTCTATTCTATTCTATTCTATTCTATTCTATTCTATTCTATTCTATTCTATTCTAATTGTCTCAGAGCTTCTACATTTGTTTGAGTGCTGGGGAAAACCCAGCTTTGCCTGTTCCTGCACCCACCTGGAAGCCCTCCCCGATTCGGCCAGACCTGCCAGCCTCCTGGCACGCTGAACACATTTTTGGCAGCAGTGCTGGCTCACGGCTGCTCCTCCTGCCCTCCTGGGGCATCCTGCAGCTGGACCAGGTTCCCAGCACAGCACACCACGCAGCGGCACCCACCCCGTGCGCCGTCAGAGCAGACTGATGGCTATGAACTATCCCAGTTGTTTCTTACTGTGACTTAGTGCCACGCCACTGCGCGTGCCCGGGGCAGCCTGGTGCCCAGCTCCCCGCTGATACCTGGGGAGTAGGAACTACAACCATCCAAAGGTCTCAATCTTCCTCCCAGCTGTCACAACTCGGCAGGACCCAGCCCATCACTAACACCGAGTGGACATACTGGGGGAAGATGCAGCTCCGGAACAATCCCACCAGCAGAGCCCCCCGCTTGGCCACCCCCATCTCAGCCGAGTCCCCTGACCAAAGCATTTTGCTGCCATCTTGGTCCTTTTCATTCTGAGTTTCCTTTCAAAAAGCGTTCCAGTTCAGTATCTGCTGATAACAATAGATGGGGTACATTATATTGCTGTTACAGAAATAACGAGTCTCCTCCACCTCCACCGCCTTCCAGCGACCATCGATGCCGGGGCGCTACTTCACTTGCACACCAAGAAGAGGGCACATTCTAAACAGTTATTTGGAAAAGCATTAAGCCCATCGCCCCAATCCCCAGTGGATCAGACGCTCCGCTTTCGCTAACGCTTCCATTTTGTTTGCAGAATAAAGTGAAATGGGGTTTCCCCTAACTGTTTGCTCGCGCTCGCTCTCTCTCCAAGCACTCGTTTACTCTTGCGTTCTCCCCTCCTGATCTAAAACCACACCAGCTGTTCAGCTTTGCTCCCCAAGCAGGACAATCTGCCCGTTTCCCTTTGCCTTTAATAAGGAAAAAAGGAGGGGGGGGGAGAAAGGGAAACAAAAAAAATACCAACCCAAACCCAAAGGCAGTCAGGAATTGGCGTCTCTGTCAAACACACTGTCATGGCCGTGACATAAAAACCCCAAACCAACAACAAGACCCTTGGCTGTGCAAGCGCGCGCTTCCCAGAGTATCCGCCGGCTCCCAGGCTGCGGGGCTCCCGCGCTCCCAACGCGCAGAAGCCAGGATAAAGCCCCGCGCGGTGTCGGCAGCGCCGCTCCCCCTTCCCCAGCACCGCACGTTTCCTCCTGGAAACGCCACCGCCGGGACCGCAGAGCGCCGGGTCGGAAATTCTGAGAGCGCCGAGATTTGATTTTCATCTACTTTGTTAAATTTCTGCTAATTGCTTTTAACGTACTTCCTCCGCCGGAGTCTTTATAGCTTAATTCCTCATGGGCATTCATTCCGGAGTTTTACTAAGTACAGAAGGAAAATGAAATCTAACCACACGCCAGTGATGTAATCGCTAACAGCCTTTGTAACAAACGCCCGCAGGGTTGGGGGGGGTTTTTTGGGGGATGGGGGTTTTTGTCACCAATGGCCTTCATCAAATTTTGTACGTTGATGGAAAGTGGGCACAAGAAGCTGCAGTCCTACAAATACTCCGAAGCAGCGAGGCTGGACGTGATGTAATGCAGCCCAGGATTTTACAATTAGCACATCAGAAAGTACAGTGAAAAGACACCGAACTCCCTGAGCTCGAGTTTTAATAAAACATATCCCTAACTTTTAGAGTTAGGCCAAGATAAGCTGTCCCCACAAACTAAGAAACCTGAGATCATTTTCAGTCGTCAGCACGCGACAGCCAGCAGGAGTCAGCGCGTTAATACTTACTTAGGGACGTGGTTTAGTGGGTAATAGGTGGTGGGGGGATGGTTGGACTAGATGATCCTTGAGGTCACTTCCAACCTTAATGATTCGATTCTATTCTATTCTATTCTATTCTATTCTATTCTATTCTATTCTATTCTATTCTATTCTATTCTATTCTATTCTATTCTATTCTATTCCTTACTCTCAGACAACAAGGACGCAAGATCTATACCTCCCAAACAATATTATGCATAGAGCATACTTTTCATCATTACACATTAATAGATTTGGGAGTGAAAGTTGGAGGGGAGGTTTTACACGTCAAAATTAATTATAATGCCAATAAGCTGAAATTCAACAGGGAAGATCAGGTGGACTAAATTATTGTGTTATCAGCACTGAAAAATCAGCCGAAAGAGGCTGTAGCCATTTGCTGCAAATCTGAAGGTGGATTGAAAAATAATGAGAAGCGGAAAAAAACCCAACCCAACCCCAGACCAATCCATTGCAGAGGATGTGAAGTGACTACGGACGGTTCCAAGTTAGCCTGAATTTATCCAGGGTATAATTTTGTATTGCAGCTGTTAGAGAGTTCAATTGGTTCTCATCTTCTCATCACGAGCTTACTAAAATTTGGGATCAGTGGCCACAAATGATGTCAATTCAGGTAAATCAGGCTATTTGCTTCCTTTGTAATGTAATGAATTGTAATGAAAATAATTGTAATGAAACTTCAGCTCCATTTCTGCAAGATTTTCTCAGTACCTTTCCACACCAGGAACTCCCAGCACCCGTGAAGACAATGACACGGATTCCATAAATTCTACCTGTGCTGAAAATGTCGACTTCCTAAGAACACCACAATTAATATAACATTGCTAAAACAAAACCAGAACAAAAAAAAATCCCCACGGCACAACCCAACCCCCCCACGGCCCAAGCATTTAATCATTTAGTACGTCTTCATAGGTGCTGGAGTACTGAGAAGAATAGTGCTGCGAACAAGTAAGAGAACAAACAAGCAAGTACCACATGGACATTTAATTCCTACAAAGTCAATTAAATGTTAACAATAAAATACAGTATGAGCTAATGCTAGACAAACGGATTAAGGAATGAGGGAGGACTTATTTATAAATATACAAATGAAAACCTGGTTAAGAAGTAGTAAAGGAATTAATAAAAGATAAAAAGAATGATTCATATAGGGCTAGGAAGGGGAATTCCTTTATTAAAGTTGTCTTCAAAAGTAAATTAAGAAACGATGCCTGCACTATCAGAGAGCGATGGCGAGTTTACAAAAATAGCAACCACCAAAGGAGAGAAAAAGAGAGTATCTGGAAAACGCAGACATGTGCCAAATCACTCAATCTGTGCAATTAACCACAGAAATCAAGTGTTGTTATTTGCGAGGAATTATTTTTTAAAAGGAAATTTAGCAAATTCCTTCAAAACATAAATCTAATACCTAATTCTGGAAATTACTTAAATGGATGGATGCAATTAACTTCTATTCCTAGCAAAAGAACGGAAGAAAAAAAGCATTAAGAAAAAAAAAGTATCTGTTGCAGAGAGCAGCTCGGCAAGCTGCAAGAAGTACAGATTTGCAGAGAACACCTCTTGTTATGCACAGTTGGTTTGTTAGCACAAGTTATTTATTTAATGAAAAGAAGAAAGGAAATGCCACGTGGTTTACGGTAGCGTTGCCGAGAGTCAGTCCTGAAATTAAAAGCAATAGTCCTGCAAGAATCTGAGCAGCCTTGATCCCCCGTACTCGAGAAGGGATTAAGATTTAGCACCTGCAAGACTCGAGGTGAGCTGAAAACATGTTTTCCCCCCCAAGGCCTGACCCAGAGCTCACCGACAGCCACGGGACCCTGCCCATGCACTCCACTCCGTGAGGTGCAAACTGGACCCCAAAGAGATTCCCATCGATTCGAACCTCCACGTATTTATGCGTCTAAAAGCTGACTACAGACTCAGAAGATAAAGGAGTTGGAGGAAACTGCCAAGGTATCGCATGGATCTGCGTTCGATTGAATCTGAACAGCTTTGTTAATAATCTGGAAGAGGAAAGAATACGGTTTATTAAATTTCACCTACTATGCACGGAAACGCATTGCAGGACTTGACAGGGAAAATAAATACATACAAAGAAGTATCGCTTTGATTGACTGGGACATCTTAAACTGAGAAAGGTGCCTATCTTCTCTCTGGACCACCTTGTCAACATCATTCAAAGAAGACGTTTCCCCGTCCTCTTCAAGAGGCCCTCCCAAACCTGCCAGAGCTGAAAGAAGATGGGAAAAAATCACACAAAGATTTTTCTGTCTGGAAAATAATAGAACTGATACTGAAGAGATCTATCAGCAAAAGCCAGCCACGCTCCGCGAAGGAGATGTTGGGAATGCACCCATCCAGGCAGGGACCTGGAAAGGCAGGGAGCAGGCAGCTCAAGATGAAATTGCAGAAGGATGTGGCAGCTAAAAAGACAGTTTCGTTTCAGAGACAGAAAACACAGAACGACGTATCACATAGCAGGATGTTACAGTCTCTTCTCTCTACAGATGTAATTAATCCATAAATGGAATAATGTATTCACTTCTGGACACCTCATTACCAGAAAGACATTGACAAATTGAACAGAGTACAAAGAAAACAACAAAAATGTTTAAGGGTTTGAAGGGAAAAATTTCTGAGGAAAGATCAAAAGATTTGAATGCATCCAGCTCTAAGCAAGAGCATAGCTTAGTAGGACAAGAAATATACCTATACGTGTTTGAAAGGTGTAAACATCAAGCAGAAAAACCAGCGTGAGGGGCTATTAGGAGGAAAAATGGAATGAAATTACTAAAAAAGAAAACTTAAGATGAAAATCTCCTTGCCCTATTAGGAGGCACAGTTAATCTCGAGGGATGCGGTAAATGTGCCAGTGCAAGAGAACCCGACCAGGCTGGCCACATTCTTAATGAAGGTACAGCTCAGAAAACCGCACACCCACCAGGAGCGGGGTCGGGAACTTCTGGTTCTGGTCTCTGACATCTGCTGCTCCTCTTAATTCACATCCTGATACAAAATCCATTTGTGGACTTTCACATAAGCACCTTACAAGGATCTGGACCAAACTGGAGAAAAAAAGAGGGGGGGGGAAGGCAGGCACGTATGCATGGCTCCCCCCAAACCAGATCAAAACCAAAGGACTTAATCCTGTGCTCACTTGTTCTCCCCAAACTGCAGCGGGCCTCTTCCCCAAAAATGGGGAAAAGAGACGCATGTTGGACCACGCGCATGAAGAGGTAATGAAAGTTGATGCATTCCAGCCATTTATCACCATGTCCAACTGGTGCTGCTTTAAAGAAACCCAAACTGCCCTTACACCTCCCTGCCGGTGCCACAAACCTTCCTCAAGCAAACGCTGTCTTCAAGTCAATCAGATTTTGCCCACGGAGATCCTGCCGCATCAGATTAAGCCTCTGCATCGGGAAGCGTTCAATACCAACACATCGCTCCTCCTCGGCTCACCACACGGTATACCAACTGACTTAAGTCAACATTATATCGAAAGAAGACAATTAAAAAATTACATTAAGCCAGATGCAAGCCTACAGCATCTTTTAATGACTGCTGTCATTAGAGTCACATCGACGCTTGGTAGCTGTGCCGCATCTCGCAGGTTGTTATCTGAAGGACTAAAGCATGGAATTTTCTTTAAAGAAGAGTCTTTCAGAGTGGTGAGCCGGGGAAAAAAGCCAAAATGGAACAACACACCCAACTTGATGGGAAGAGCCGCACCAAGAAAGCCTACTGTAACCCTCCCTGCTGTGCTCCAGCAGCAATCCTCATCCATCAACAACCTGCACTGCCAGGCTGCCCTTGGTGTGTGTTTCCGCAGTCAAGAGCAGGGATAACATGAGCGGTATTTCTCCGTGCTAAAGGATGGAGCTTCCTCATCCAACCTGCCAACCTGAGGATCCCGGGCTGAGCCGAGCCGCAGCCAGACGTGGAGCCCGTGGTCCCCAACGCCCTGTCCCACACCACAAAACACCCTGTTATTTCTCTTCAAGCTCTTTCCCTTTTTTTTTTTTTTTCCTGTTCCTAGGAACTTCAACAAAAGGTTAAACTGTAAAAGAAGAAAAATCTGCAAGACAGGTCACCTAATGGCTCTCTCCTGGCTAGCCGCACAAAGCAGCGTTTATAGCTTATTGATGTGCTTCAGACTGGGTCAAGTGCACGCTCGGCGGCCTCTCTGCCCGCCTCCCTCCCTCCCAAGCCTCTGAACACAACCCGAGGACACCACTGCAGCGGCTGGCAGTGCCTGGGCAGCAGGCACCGCCTCATTACCATGACAAAGGGAGGTCTGAACATCCTTCAGCAAACGCGGTGGCTCCCTTCTAGCATCTGACCGAAAATCTGGCAACGAGCATCTCCAGCTCCTGATATCCTGTTTACTCAGGCAGAGGAACAGGATCTAATGCAGTTTAGGTCCTTTTGCTGTTTTCTGTGCCTTTTTATCTGTCGGATTCCTCCCAGCCTCGCACCACCACGACAGTCCTGTGTCCACCTTCACCAGCTCGAATGTCCCTCTGGTAGCTCACAATAAGGACACGAACTTTTGAATCAAATCTTCCCCCCCTCAAAACACTGCAAGGGGGGATGGCAAGCTCTTACAACGTGAAAATGTCAGTGTTTGTTGCTTGCAGAGGGCAGACTTACAGCAAGCATGAGCCAAGCAGCTTGTTTCACACCTTCACATTTGAGGGGAACAGCGTTCTCCTCTGGAAAAGGCGGCCCAGAAGCTGCAATAAAGCAGACACAGATACGTCAATCACCGCAGATGCAAAGCTGCGAAAGCTTCCCGGAGGAAAGCATTTAGTATCCAACACAGAACGGCCAACTGAAAGCCCGGTACCTCGCTGCTCCCTGCAGCCTGCCCGTCTGGAGGACTGCCCCATAACGCAGCCTGCAAATAATACCGCTGAAAATTCAATGTACACAGGAGGGAGAACAGTACAACAAAGAAGAAAGTCCTTATGAAAAAGAACAGGATTTTGGTAGCTCTATTATGATGCTGTGTGCTAATTTGCTGCTTAAACCACTGAAATTCTGCTAGAGCATCCCTCAAGGTAAAGCCAGCAAGAAACAAGTGTTGTGGCTGGCAGGAAAACCCAGGGAGCCTTCAGAGGACACTTCCCTTCACTAATCCTCCCGCTAACGTGAACTTGATGCTGAGATGAGAACAGATCCATGTTACCTTTGCTGGGAATGATCACGGGATGATCACGTTTAAGGGGTTGCTCTCCTGAGTGTAAGGGGTTTCGTGGGGCTGATAACCCTTGGTAAACCGCATCCGTTTCTGCAGCCAAGACTGCGCAGGTAAGCGATGCACTTAGCGCCGCGGCTGCCCGGCTTTTCCTCCAGCCCTGAGTCCAGGCAGGTGCTTTCAGCCGAGCTCATTTGGAAGAGCCTTCAGCACAACGCCTTCAGCCCTCTACATTCCTAACGAGGTGTCTTCACCAGACGGGATTTTAGCAGTCTCCAGGAAGGCAAAGAGAAACACATCCTGCTCTCTCTCTTTCCTGCAAGGTATTCTGCGCCACCGCGCTTTCTGCTACCGTGTGTGTGTCAAACTCGTCTCTCTACAAAGGCTCTTAATTTCCTCCCATGTTGCCCCCAGAACGAAGTTGAAGGGTGCCGCGAGCCCAAAGCGTTATTCCCCTGTTTGCCCACGCACAGCTCCCAGGCTGAGCCCCCCGCACGCTCTGGGGCTACATCTGTACTGATGCCACAGCAGAGCCCTTCCCCTGCCACTGAGATGCCACGTCCTTACTCCAGAAGCATCTCTGCAGCAACGCCCAGCCGTACCTCAGAAGGTCCCCTGACCCCTCTGGACAGTGTCCCTGCCGAATCCTTCACCTCCACACAACGACGTCGAGTCACAGAGGTTACACCTGAGACATTACTGAGCTGAAAGTGGCACCTCACCGTCACACATCCTAGGCGTGCTTCTTTCCAGCGTTATTTCAGGATCCACTGATTATTAACAGATTATTTCAGACCCTCTGCTTGTGCATGGAAGGGTTTTGCAGAGGGTTCCTGTGACCGCAGGAAGGAGAGGCATCCCTCGACGACGCTCTCCCGCGCTCGGCTGAGTCCCGCTGTGGAAGGGTACCTGCTCTTCGCACTCAGACTGCGGATGACACCACGTACACCACCAGCACGCCCTTGTCTCCCGAGGCTGGCTTCTCACCCACAGACAGGCTCGTGCCTCCATGCAAACACGGCCTACATCCTGACAACAACTACAACAAGTCTACCCCAGCTGCTAACAAGACTGTTTCTGCTTTTTTTTTTCCTCAATATTCTGCTCGGCAGAACCAAGTTTCTCTGTACAAATCGTTGGTGCTAGAAAACACGTTGAAATGACTTGGGTTACACTGAAGAACATCCTACTGCGTCCTCAGGGAAAGGAGAGAGGAGAGAAAACACACGAGGAAAAAAACCCCAAGCCGTACTGCCTCCTGTGTAAACCCGCTCTTACACTGGGGGCAAAATTTTAAAACAAACAAAATGACTTTGTGCGAGTTCAAATAGGAGGAAGGTGACTCCAGCTAGCGGCTCCGCTCTCCTACTCCAGACGATTGCCAGCAAAGCCACCGAAGCAGAGCCAGGCCCGGAGCCGAAGCAGGGCTGCAGAAGGATGCTCTCCAGGCAGAGCCATCCGGCGTGGGGCTGGAGGAGCGCGAAGCTCGGGGCTGCGGTTGCGCAGCCGCTAACACCCGACACAAACCGCAAGCTGCCGTGGGAAGAGGCCGTTTTGATTCATTACATTCTTCTTCAAAATATCTGAACATTTTCTTTTTGAGTTCTTAATATTTTTTTCCTCCCTGAATTTCTCACGGAGCTTCACCAGCCCTGCTTACAACAGCACTTGTCAGCCCATCGGGAAAAGATAGCAGGCACGGATTAATTTTTGAGGAAAGCTGATTTCATGCCAATGCACTTGGCAATAGAGAATACAAGAAGAGCTATCCCAAAAATGCAGTATTTATGAGAGGAGTGGTTTCTAAAATTGGTTTCACTCTGGACACCAAGAAGCCCCACCTGATTCCTGACTACCCTCCTGTGCACGTGCTTCCGTATGATTATTTTTAAAGGTGACTTGAACGTCTATGTGACAGAACTCCTACCTCAAAGCAAAGCAGTTCCAGCTGGACATCCAGCGTAACCGGTTTCCAAAAGTCACTGCAGAGACTTTGCAAATGGAAAATGCACTTTTATACCTACAGAAAAAAAGTTGCCTGCAGAAACAGAGAGATTCTCTCGGTGCGATTGCGATCCTAAGATTTAATTATCTCAGCACAGAACTGCAGGTATCAATGCTTCAGAGATAAAGAACAAACAAGACAATTATTTCCAGAAGTCCTCCTTTTCCCCCTCTAACAATCGTGAGGGTTACAAACATGCCAAGGTCAAAGAATGTGTAATAAAGAAATTTATTTCCAATTGGAATGCACAGAAACCTTGCACTGTAATGGTGGAAGAGCGGCGGTGTGAAACTCAGCGGAGCGGAGATTAATGCATGGCTAAAGATCATAAAGACTATCACAGAACCGTGTCTGAAATGACAAGGAATAAAATTAACAACCATCTTTCCAACCAACTCAAACTCTTTCCCCCTCCAATTTCCTGCTGAGCTGCATCACACGCGCCCAGCCCAGAGCCCTGCCACCTATTAGCCGTGTACCGCAGGCATCAGAGATGCTCCAAGCTGCACAGCGCAGCTCTGGATCTGAGCTTCTCTGGGGTTTGCCCTCTCTAATGCGAATGGATTGGATTAGAGAGACACAAAACCCCCCCAAAAAAACCCTGTACGGTGGCAGCCTCAGAAACTTCTAGAACAACAGGATTGATGGTTTAGTGGTTAATAGGTGGTGGGGGGACGGCTGGACTGGATGATCCTTGAGGTCTCTTCCAACCTTAATGATTCTGTGCGAATCTCCCTCCGTTGTTTGCATTATCCCAGGACACCACATGAAATATTTAAGGGCACCTACCCCACAGCAGCACAACCTGGAGCCCTGTGCGCCACGGAGAGCGTGGAAGCATTAGGCAGCAACTCAAATCCTCGCTAGCCGTTCACATGGACAACGCCGGCACGTTACTGTCACGGAGGCGGTGACAGACGAGGTACGCTTTTGTACACTTTTTCATCTAAAATTGCCTTAAAGAAATAAGGGTGTTGGTTCAAAAAAAAAGAAAAAAAAAGCAGGCAAACCGTACACAAGCACGCTGTGCTTACGCTGAGGTCCAAACCACTCGTGCCCTGCCTCCAATGCAGCAAGCCTCCATCCGCTCCTTTTTCTGCAAATCGTAATATTTTCAGACATAAAGGCAGGAAAAGTGTAATTTGGTCCAAAAAAAGGGGAATTACCCTATGTACTCCAGTGGCCTGACACCTGCTGTGCCACAGCAATTTGTTCACTGCTTACAGCACCAAGTAAACTGGAAGGTATTTTTCGGTGAAAATACTGATTTGGGCAGTTTCATGTTTTATACTTCAGGCTTTTTTTAAAAAACCCACACAAACGTTCTAATTTTTCCTTTCAACAGATACACACACATTTCCCTGCTACTCCACTTGCAACAACAATATTTTACTCAACCTTTCCAGGTGGTCTCCCTCTCGAGGAGGGCCCAAACATGAAAGTTTTTGCCATCACAGTTATTTATTTGGGAAGTTTTTGAAAACAGCAACATACACAGTAAAACCACAACCCTTTATTCATTTTGTGCAATTTTATGCGAAGCAGCCGTACTTCTGACAGCAGACATGCAGCCTGGCACATAGCACAGACCGTATTTATAGAAACTTTTGAGCATGAGTACATTAAAGGACGCTATATATCACTTTAAACCTTCAACCCCCAAATCTGCTGAGTACAACTCACTTTATTTTGTGGATGGGCATTAAGTGATTGACCAAATGGTGCAGCAGAATAGCAGAATCAGGAGTTAAGACATGGACGTCGGAGCTTCCAGTCCTTCCAGCCAGTAGACATGCCCTGACTGGGCATGACATTACACACACCTCCCCAGCACTTCTGCCAGCGATGGTCCGCTGGGCTCCTTCCCTACGGCTGGGTTTTATCTGAACGACAGGAAAAAATGAGGGTGGAATCATTTTGATTTGGCTGTCTGCATTACAACTTGCTCACTGACACATGCCTAGTCCTCATGCTGTGTTCTCAACTTTTTTTAAAATTGAAAAGTCTGAATTTCTCGCAAAAAAATTCCACCCATTGACTACTCTGGGTTTGGCAGCGAAGGCAAAAGGAATAAATAGAGGATGCAGCATTTGGGGGGGGGA